>APFE030423298.1:21561-134172 GCA_000404065.3 Pinus taeda | reverse complement strand
TTTGGAGTCCAGGAGGTGGAATATTTGGGTCATATTGCATCTCATGAAGGAGTTAAGGTAGACCCTAGCAAAATTAAATCCATTAAGGAATGGAAAATCCCCACATCCATAAAGCATCTGCGAGGATTTCTTGGGTTGACCGGGTATTATCATAAGTTTGTTAAGAATTATGGGAGAATAGCAGCACCTCTAACAACATTATTGAAGAAAGATGCATTTTCATGGACTCTGGAAGCAACAAAGGCCTTTGAACATCTTAAACAGGCAATGTGCCAAGCACCAGTCTTAGCTACACCGGACTTCACAAAAACATTTATTGTGGAATGTGATGCTTCAGGAAATGGAATTGGTGCTATTCTAATGCAAGATGAAAGTCCCATTGCTTTTGAAAGTCGTCTGATCAAGGGAAAGTTTTTAAGCAAAGCTATTTATGAGAAAGAAATGTTGGCAATACTACACACACTTAAGAAATGGCGACCCTACCTAATGGGAAGACACTTCAAGGTAAAAACGGATCATGATAGCCTTAAATAATTTTTAGAACAAATATTATCCTCTGAAGAGCAAAAAAAGTGGGTCACAAAGATGTTGGGTTATGACTTTGAAATAATCTACAAAAAAGGGAAGCAAAATGTGGTGGCAGATGCACTCTCAAGAAAGGACGAGGATGTGGAAGCATTGTTGTGTGCCATTTTTATTATCCAACCATATTGGATAAATGAAGCAAAGGAGGAATGGAAGAATGACGAAGAAGTTTGGGCACTTATTCGAAAGTTACAACAAGATTCTAGTACGTCGGATACATTTAGCTGGAAAAATGATTCGTTATGGTACAAAGATCGCTTATACCTCTATAAGAATTCCAAGCTAAAACAAAAGATTCTTATGGAATTGCACACTTCTCCTTTAGGAGGGCACTCTGGATTTTTAAAAACTTACCACAGGGTTAAGAAGGAATGTTTTTGGGAGGGCCTTAAATCAGATATTCAAAAGTTTGTGGCGGAATGTTTGGTTTGCCAGCAAAATAAAGTTGAAACAATTAAGACATCGGGTCTATTACAACCTTTATCCATTCCAAGCCAACGTTGGGAAGAGGTTTCAATGGATTTTATCACAGGTTTACCCAAGTCTAATGGAAAGAGTGTCATCATGGTGGTAGTTGACAGACTTACCAAGTATGCACACTTTTGTGCATTATCACATCCATTTAAAGCTAGTACAGTTTCTACTGCATTTATGGAAACAATTCAAAAGCTACATGGAAACCCCAAAGATTATTGTAAGTGATAGAGATCCCATTTTCACTGGAAATTTTTGGACAAAATTATTTTCTTATCTTGGTACTCAGTTAGCTCATAGCTCATTTTATCATCCTCAATCTGATGGGAAAACTAAGATAGTAAACAAATGTTTGGAAGGATATCTTTGTTGCTTTGTATCTGATAAACATACACAATGGGTCCAATGGTTGCCTCTGGCTGAATGGTGGTATAACACTTCCTTCCCTACAACAATAAAAATGACCCCATTTATGGCACTTTATGGGTATCAGCCACCATTCATCACATCATATTTAAGAGAAAATTCTAAGGTTCAGGCAGTGGAACATCACATAGAACATCAACAACAAGTCCTCCAACTCTTAAAGGATAACCTCGTGTTTGCACATAATAGAATGAAACAACAGGCAGATCAACATCGCAGCGAAAGAAGTTTTGATGTAGGTGATTGGGTATTCCTATGGCTACAACCATATAAGCAAATGTCCCTCAAGCAAGCTAAGAAGGATAATAAATTATCACCAAAGTATTATGGTCCGTACAAGGTGTTGCAAAAGATTGGTACTATGGCATACAAATTGGAGCTTCCTGCAGCTTCTTGATTGCACCAAGTTTTCCATGTTCATGTTTAAAGAAGGTTATAGGCGACAAGCTCCCAGTCCAAACAATATTGCTAGAACTTGACGAGGAAGAAAAAATTATATTGGAACCGGAAGCAGTCACAGAAACAAGATCTCGACTACGAAATCGATCAATTTCAGAGTATCTTATCAAGTGGAAGAACTTATCCGCTGAAGATTCCAAATGGTAGGATGAGAATTTTATGTAGAAGTATCCAGAACTACTCAAGCGTTGAGGACAACACTTTTTTGAAGGAGAGGGGCATGTTGGGTCCCTATAATACTAGTGATTACCCCATTACTATTGTAGTTATACCCCTTATTAATATTGTTGTGCCCCTATTGCCCCCATATTGTCATTACTGTGCCCCATAGAATCCCTCTATTGTTATTTTTGTGGCTTTATATTATTATTGTTAGGTCGGCTAGATTATATTGTGACTCCTTAGACTCCTATATATAGAAAGGAGGTTTTTTCATTTGAGTCATCCACGAATTGTTCATTTATGTAATGTAAAGGTGGTTTCCCCCTCGAAGAGGCTGAATTCTAAGGCATTGATCTATCTTTTCTGTATTTTCTTGAGCTTGTTTCATAACAAAAATACACATTTTAAATATTAGATACAATCACTAAATCCACTTTTAAATAAAAGAAACATAAAAATAACAATTTTTTTTTGTAAAAACTTAACCATACGGTGCTACACATCAATGGCTACAATTAGAAAAATAACACAACCTTAACTAATAAAATCCCTAAATGGTCAACATTGTTAAAGATATATTAAGCACTATTGCAAGGTGTTGTCACTAGGGAGAACACCCAACCTATTTGCAACAAACCTATTCTGTTAGCACCTAAGCTATATATGGTTGACTTCTAACCATAGACTATTCATGTCGAAGTCCAACCTGGAAGAGATCCATATTGCAAATGAAACAGATTAACTTTTTCCATAAAACGGCTTCAAGATATGAATTGTTTTTGGAAAACCTAGTTTCTTCCATTAAAAAATGAAAACTACCTTATAAAACACAATTTTTCATACCATTCCATCTTTTCTATGGTGTTTTTCAGAAATGAAGACTTCCATTCGGTTTTTGGTAACAGAGCTTGAAATTGAGATTTTTGATTAAGAATTGCCATGGAATGGAAAGAAAGCAAGAAAATATTTTCTTGTTGCATTGAAATGAGGGAGGGGAGGGAGTTACCCTGAGAAGTCTACGTTCTTGTTTTTTCTGTTGTTTTCTAGTGTGGTATACTACCAAACTACTATTTTTGTAATTTGTGGTGTGGTATACTACCAAACTACTATAAGATTTAAGTGTATATTTAATATAAATTTCATTGCCAAAATAGTACATGTGGGGCTAGTCCATTTGAAGCTAAATTCTTAAAAAACAAAACCCAAATAACCTAATTTGAGGTGAAAAAGTTAGTATATTGTTTGAAGCAATTGAAATAGAGGAAGGAATTAGAGGAGAGAAAGGGTACCTGTGCAAGTATTTTATTGGGCTCTTGAAAGAAGACCAAGGCTTCTAATCCTTCCATCTTGGTCCAAATTTGCCCAACAAAAATAGATCCATGTTTTGTGAGCAAGCCATTGAAGAGATCCTCCTCAATTTTATTTCTTGGTGCATCCAAATTCAACCATGAAACAATAACTGTCATTGAATTACTAGAACATTTCATGTGAAAATATAAAACAAATTTGCAAACCAATTCTAAGAATGGCCATCAATCTAGAAACCCTAAAAATTGATCCAACTGCAACATTTCATGTGAAAATATAAAAAAAAATTGCAAATCAATTCTAAGAATGGCCATCGATCTAGAAACCCTAAAAATTGATCCAACTGCAACATTTCATGTGAAAATATAAAACAAATTTACAAATCAATTGTAAGAATGGTCATCGATCTAGAAACCCTAAAAATTGATCCAATTACCTCTACCTGTTTCCATATAGCCACAGATCAGATTGTATTATGCCCATGGTCTTTCCTTTCTTTATCAACTAATCAACATACATTTCATGTGAAAATATGAAACAAATTTGCAAATCAATTCTAAGAATGACCATCGATCTAGAAACCCTAAAGATTGATCCAACAACTATTTCCATATAGCCACAAATCAATACAACCATATAGCCACATATCAGATTGTACTGTGCCCATGGTCTTTCCTTTTTTTTCAACTACTCAACATTCATTCCAATACACTAAGGTGGGGGAGAAAACTTGTTCTAGCCTTTCCTTTTTTTTTCAACTACTCAATATTCATTTGAATACACTAAGGCGGGGAAGAGAACACGGCATAATGGTATTTCCTCTTATTTCAACTACTCAACATTCATTCGAATACACTAAAGCAGGGAAGAAAACATGGCAAACCGGTCTTTCCTTTTTTTTTCAACTAATCAACACTCATTCGAATACACTAAGGCGGGAAAGAAAATGTTGCAGCTGCAGAAATTAAATTTTTAATTTGGATGATCATTAAATTTTAATTATAATTATTTATTTTTTATATATTTTAAAAACATTATATTTTATGAATATATCAAAATGTATGGAATGTATATTTTCTTATATTATTGTATACTCATTTCAAAAAATTATATTTTTTATTTTTCAAAATTACAAACTAATTAACCATGTTGTAAGTTGTAATTTAAACAATTCAGATTTGGATTTTATATAATTAAACAAAAAAACTATAAATATTTTTTTGTTTAATGTTTAATTACCTAATACTAATATCATGGGTTTCCATGTTATTTAAACAAATTAGATTTGGTTTTATAATTATTATGTCAAACTTTAAAGCTAAAAAATAACTTTTAAAAATGCAATCTTTTATAACCAATTTGGATGTAGTTCATTGTTATGGCAGTAAAAAATGAATCTCATGAGTTAATTTGGTTGTAGTTCATTGTGATGGTAATAAAAAATGAATCTCATGAGCCTAGTCACGCCCACACATTGGCATAGTTCCACCCAAGGAACCATTGCTCTTTCTCCATGAATCGGTAATATTGTACTAAGAAGCACCATAATGTATGGAATTTCTATTTCCCACAATTGAAAAAGCAACCTAAATCCTTCTACATGAGCATTTTGCTTCCGTATTGTTGAACCAAACATGGCAAGACTTTCTTGTGGCAACAAGAATTTCTGAAACCATCATCCCCCCTATCACAATGTATCTTAGAATCTGTCATATTAGAGTGTAGTATCCCTACTAAGCATATAGGAGTGTAGGGGAACACAACCTCAAAGTCAATGGGAAGCTAAGGGGAAAGGTTTGTGCATCTAAGAGGGATACCTCAATTACATAGATGTGGTTTCTAAGCTTTTGCATTAATCAATGTATATTTGAGGGGGAATTCAACCATTAAAAATGCTTGACTAAATTTTCATACACAAGGGTTGATTCTACTTCGAATTTTGATACTGTGTTTACTCACTTTAATCTCATTACATATAACCAATAATTTGCAAGTCCTTGTCTCATTTGATCTCATTTTATTTCAATTGTGAAGTTACCAAGCCTTGAACCCCAAATCCTCGTCTAATATTTACAAAGTATGCATTGCCTCATTTCCTCTCATTTTACTTCAGTTAAATGGAGCAACTATACCTTAGCCCCAAACCCACACAACTAAGCTTTGCACACTACAGAATCCTCTCTCTCCCTGGTATTGCACTTGGTTTAGATATATGTTTCTTAGAAGAGAAGAAATGTCTCACTAAATACCTTACATGTTAACTTATCATCTGATCCTATTTCAAAATTCAATTTCACACTCATTTGATGTAATCACCATGTTCCATTAATTTCAGGTAAACTCTACAAATAAATGTAAGTAATTATTTTGATTTTTTTCATTATTCTAAATTAGCAAGTGAGAAAAATGTAGATGCATCTTTATTTTTAAAGTACAATCATCCAAAAAAACTCATCAAAGACTAAAGATAGGTTAACCTTTATGGAGTGAAAAATATTGTTGGTATCCTCCAGAATAACACTACTTTCAGTAGCTGGGTTCAGATTTTACCACAAATGTAAGAACCAAAGTGAGAATCTTATTTTAAATTTTTTATAACATGATATATTATTAAAAAAATTGAAGAAGCACAAAATACAAAAAGTTTTTGTATCTAGTATCATTCTAGATAGAGAAAAGTACTTGTTAGGCTATCTATGACATGAGTAAGAATTGCTACCCACCTACTTTCAAAATCATCGTGGACATTTAAATATGAAAAAAGGAATTGACTAGGCTACCTATGACTAAATAAGAGTTATTCCCCACCTTTCCAAACTATCATGTACATTTAAGCTATCATATTTTATCAACATCCTTTCTATGATGCAACATGTTACAACTTTCCATTATATTTATGCATTATACAAGTTGATGTACTTGTAAGGTGCACAAATTCCAAAATAATTGTCCAAATACCCATGTTTCCACTAAATTAATTGTTTAAGTAAGAGACACATTCTATTGTAGGAAGCATGCATGAATCAAACACTTCTCTACTCATAGTTTACAAACCCAACCAATTTTTCATACACAAACACATTCAAGACTAATCCACAATAACAAACAATGCTCAAAACAATATTCTTCATCAAATATCTACCAATGCATAAACAATGAAGAGACAATAGACACAGAATAGCGATCAACCAGGGCCAAAACCTCTCCAACATGAGAAGAAAACCCAAACTAGATATTATTCTTATATAGACTTCAATTGAAGAATACCAAGACCATGGCCTAGACCTTTGACTCAATAACCTGTCCAAGACCAAGTCACAAGCCTCTTTGATTCAACTTCCTTATTTTCCTTGAGTCAATGATGATCAGGCTTCTTCCTTCAATAACTCGACTATCCTTCAAATTCTAGTTTCGTGGATCAGATCTATAGTTCTTGACACTCTTGCATAAACACTAGAACATGTGGTTGACCAACCTTTTGAACCTTGATCTTGGTCACTTGGATGGTATGAAATCTTATTATAATTTGGTGTGTAACCTTGCTTATCTTCTTCCTTGATTCGATTTCTTGGACAACAATAAGATCTTTAACCTTTTTTGTAGTAGATAATACTTCCTTCCTTCACACGTGTGGATCTATTATCCCTAAAACAGACCTATAAACAACGCCAAAATCTTCTCCCTTTGTTTCCTTCTCGTGGTTGGTTATCTTTGCACTTCTTATTATAGACTTACTTAACCAAATTTGCTTGTCCACAAATGGAGGATGAGCTGCCCTATATATAGTATTTTGTCCATCAAGAACATGTGCTAGGAAGTGTTAAGGAGTGCTAGGGGAACACAAGGGAGCAATAGGTGAAAATAATGCATGCAAATGAGCGATTAAGATTTTGTGACAGGAAGTGTTAGTGAGTTCCAAGTGTGCTAAGAGGGAGTGATGAGGTATGCTAGGTAGTGTTAAGGCATATTAGAATCCAAGGAAACATGCCAAGATGTGTCAAGTGCTAGGGTGTGTCAATGCATGCCATGGATTGTTATGGAGTGCCAAGGAAACATAAGGGAGCACTAGCTTCAAATGCATGGAAATGAATGACTAACAGTGTGTGACAAGGAGTGTCAGTGAGTCCTAGGTGTGCTAAGAAGGGGATGAAAAGGTATGCTAGGTGGTGCCAAGAAATGCTAGAGTGTTAGGGTGACATGTCAAGGTATGCCAATGTGTGTTAGGGTGTGCCAATGCATGTTAGGGTGTGCCAATGCTTGTTAAGGAGTGTTAGGGAGTGCAAAATAAACACAAAGGAAAACTAGTTCAAAATGTATGGAAATGAATGAATAAGAGTGTATGATAGGGAGTGTCAGTGAATTCCAATTGTGCTTAGGAGGGAGTGACAAAGTTATATGCTAGGTAGTTCCAAGGCATGCAAGAGTTCCATGACATGTCAAGGAGTGGTATGGTATGATTGGGAGAGCTAAAGCATGCCATGACATGTAGGGAATGCCAACATATGCCACATAGTGCCAAGGGATTGTTAGACATGCCAGGTGCTATGCCATGTCATGATGTAAACTATGTTGCTTAGTTATTTTATGGCCATGGTTAGACGTGAGCCTTGACTTGGTAACTTCTTAAGTGAGATGAGATAAGATTTGGCATGAGTAGCCTAAGATGATTTATAGGCCTTTGTTAGGTGAACAAGGGATAGTATAGTTGTAGTAATTGTAACTTGGTCAAGATGTTGTAGTCGAGGTAGGACTTGGTTGGTTCCCAAGTCTTAAAACCAATAAGGGTAGTTATGAGGGCTCATAGCTAAGGAGTGCCAGGGAATTCCAAGAAATGAAAAGGCATGATAACACATGCCAGACAATGTCAATGCATGTCGAGGAGTGTTGGGGAGTGTGAGGGCATCACAAGGGAGAACTAGGTCAAAGCGCATGGAAACAAACGAATAAGAGTGTCTTCCAGGTGTCCCAAGGATGAAGTGTATTAGGAAAATTTCATAATAGGACTTGCAATAGGTAAGCCTACGATTACGATAAGGGGATGGAAAAAGCAATTTTAGACAAAGGGAGACTTTTGTCTAGGGACAACACTATTTTTTCAATGGCTTGGTTGGGTTCCAAAGTCACAAAAAAATTAAGGCTATCTATGAGGGCATGACAACTAGGGAGTGCTAAGGTGTGCAAGGAATGCCAAGAAGTGATAACACATGTTAGAAAGTTCAAAGGCATGTTAGTCATTCCAAAACATGCCAAGTGCTAAGGCATGCCAAGAGGTGTTAGGTGCTAGGCTGTGCCACCAACACATGTCAGGGAGTGCCAAGGAAACACAAGGGAGGACTAGTTTGAATTGCATGTAAATGAATGAATAAGAGTGTGGGATAAAGAGTGTTAGCAAGTTTTGGGTGTGCTAAGGAGGCATTGACAAGGTATGTTAGGTAGTGTTAGGGAAACAGAAGGAAGGACTAGTTTCAATTGCATGGAAATTAATGAATAATAGTGTATGATAGGGAGTGTTGGAAAGCTTTGGGTGTGCTAAGGAGGCATCTTTGGACAAATTTTTGGAGGGTTTGAAGAAAATTTTGTGTTTTGGTGTAGATTTGCAATTTTTTGGTAATTTTTTGTCTAGCAGCACAACGAGCTCACACTTTGCTTCTTCCTCATGGCTCCAAATGATGTAAAATCAAAATTTTTGGAATTCTTATAACCCCATCTCAAACCTCATATCAAAGTTCATGTTTTGAGAAATTTGCAAAAAAAAAGGCCAAAAATCGCCTTTCTACCCCTCTTTCCATTTCATTGTGCACATGGAAACACCTTGGGAGAATGGCCATATCTCAACCAAAAAATGGTCATTTTGAGTGAAATAATACTCTAAACACATCTACACTCTCTCATATTTCTGGAAAAGGATTTTGATCTATATTTGGACTTCAAAAAGGAACTTAAAAATGGCCTCCAATAGCTCGCTATACACTTGGAAATTTCTGAGGATTTTGTAAAATTTTCACTGTGTAATTTTTTGTAATTCCTAGTTTAACTCTAGTAAAAGTCAAAAGGGTGAAGTGGATGAATGTAAGGGGTAAAATTAAATGTAATAATGGGTGGTTAGTATTTATAAGTTGTTTTGATGTAAATTTGACCTCATTTATGAGAGATTTTGGAGTCAAAGTTAATTGTAGAAGGTGTTTTTAACTTCCCTAGACATTAGGTGGTTAGAACACCTCATGGAACAGTTCCTGGAGTCATTGATTCAAACCCTAAGAGTTGATCAAGGTTTGTTGATGAAAAGCAAACCTCATTTGAAAGCCAGGCGGGGTTTGAAATTCAGCCAACCTTCTGCCAACCTTGAGCCTTCAGCCAGCCTTCGGCCAACCTTGATGGGGCCCCATCACCCCACCTTCCAACCAACATCCCCTCAGCCCTCCAACTTTGGTTTAATTTTTCTAGATGAAGGATTCATCTCATCACATTTTGACTCAATCTTTTCCTTTGACCTCCATTCCTTTGGTCCTTCAACCCTAACCCCACCAACATCTGTACACCCCTCCAACATTTGTACACCCCTCCAACATCCTTCGGATTTATATTAACCCCACCAACATCCATTAACCCCTCCAACATCTGTTGGATGTTAACCTGTCCAAAATCCCAGATTTTGGGTATTGACTTTTATGTTTTTTTTGGTTTTTATGTGTTAGTTTATCAGTGATATAACAGGTTGGATTTCAGAGGAGAGAACTGTTGTAGCTTGTACTTGGACATTTTATGGAAATCAAAGGACACAATTTGCAACTGTTATCTATGAATTCATGTGCAGTAAGTTTGTGATGTTATTTTTTCTTTTTTATAGCTTTATATGAAAGATATTAATCTTCTCTTTCCATTCATCAATTATTCAATGGTTTTCCTTACATTTTATAAACAAAATTCTTTGCATAAAGTTGTGTTTTGATGGAAAAATCATTATGTGTTACTCTATTTCTTGCTTAATGAATTCATGTTCCATGCTCATTAATACCTTTCACTTCTTCTAAACACTACCCTAAATCCTTTGATCCTCTGTCCTAGCTACCTGTTTTTTATCCCTTATCCAACAACAAAACCCTAAACTTTCCAAAACCCACTTGAACCTATCTATATAGCCTAAAATTCTTTACGTTTCGGTAATATCCTTTTTGTGATTTCATAGAGAGAGCCCTCTCTGGTTTGATAGGACTAGCTACCAAACTAAAATCTTGGTCTTTGATTACCTCTGTCGATCTCTTCATTAGCCTGGGAAATTATGGAGGATAATAGAGGGAATGAAAACTAGGGAGTGCCAAGGTGTTCTAGTGAATGTAATGTTCCCAAGTCATGGAAAAATGTAATGCTAGTTGTAAGGTCATGACTGCCAAGGTGTGTTAAGGAATTATAGGGCATGCTTACATGTGCCAGATAGTATGAAGACATGTCAAACAAGATAAGATGTGCCAAGTGAGAAGGCATGCCAAGATGTACAAGGGTGTGATATTGCATGCCAGGGACTGTCAAGAGAAGAAAAGGGAGTAACAAGTTAAACTACAAGTCAATGAGCACATAATAGGGTTAATAAGTCATCAATTTACCTTTTCTATGAGGGTCATGCTAGGAAAACCAACACTAGATGCCAATAGGTGCCAAGTACCAAGTGTCAATGCATTCTAAGTGCCAAATCTTCCTCTGTTTCTTCTCATCTAGTTTCCAATAATTGATCTCAAATAAATTTAATATTAAACCATGCCAAATCATACCAATTCATCTCAATGCAAGTTAAACATGCTAATACTTGCCAAGTGCCAACATGTGCCAAGAGCCAATGTGCATCAAGGAGTTTGATGCATGCTATGAAGTGGAAGAGCATATCAAAGAGTGCTAAGGTGTGCTAGAGAGTGCCAATGCATGTTAGGGAGTGTTAGGGAGTACTAGGACAAGACAAGGGAGCACTAGGTCAAAATGCATGGAAGTGAATGAATATAAGGGTGCATCGGGGAGTGTTAATGAGTTTTAGCTATCATGCCAAGGTGGGAGTGACAAGGTATGCTAAGCACGGGTAAGGCATGCCAGGTAATATCAGGGAATGTCAAGAAGTGCTAGAGTGTGCTAGGTATTTTTGGGGTGTGCTAGCATGTGCCAAATAGTGCCAAGGCATTCCAGGTGCTAAGACATGCTAGGATGTGCATGGTACCATAGTATGCCAATATGCATCAAGGAGTTTCAAGGCAACAAAAGGAATAAACAAGCTAAAATGCAAGGAAATGAACACATAAGAGAGTTAATAAGTCGAGACTTTATCTTTTTTAAAAGGGGCATGCTAGCACACTTATAATATTTTCCAATACGTGCCAAGTGCCAATGTGTGCCAAGTTCTAATGTTTTTCAATGCAATAATTTCCCAAGGTGTTCCAGGGCATGCCAAAACATGATAGGGGAGTGTTATGTTATGCTAGGGTATGCCAACATGTGCTTGGGAATCCTACTTATGGCAATATGTTCTAGGTACAAAGATGTTCCAAGACATGTGAGGTGCCAAGGAATGTTAATGTACTGTTCCAAAGCATGTAAGGTGTGCCACGAGTTTTGAGGAGTGTTAGGTATCTCTCATTAATATATTTGATAGAGCTTGATTATGTATTAAATAATATAGTTCCTACACACACTAATGGAACTTTATTTAAAGGAAATTTTCTAGATAATAAACCTAATAGAGATGAATCATATGTTGACTCATAGGAAAAATATATTCTTATGACTTGAGGGAAATGATACACACTAATTAATTCTTAACAAGTTGACTGACTATTATAACCACTATGAGCTTGGATACATAATAAAGAGGACTCCACAACAATGGTCTTAAATTGTTATCTTTTGACAAAAAATATAGTAACAAGTACATAGCTTCATCAAAAACTCATTGGAATGATCAATGATGATGAATATTTTTTTACCGTCACCAAAAGTAACCAAAAAGAGCATTGGTGAGGGTCAATAAAATATCGTCGCTATAAGTGTCACCAAAAAGAGAATTGGTGATGCGCCTTTAACAACCCTCACCAAAAGTGTCACCAAAGAGAAAATTAGTGATGGATCTTTAATGACCCTCACCAAAAGTGTCATTGAAAATGGATTTGGTGACAAACCTTAAAGGACCATCACTATATACACTTACAATAATGATTTTTTAAATACCTTCACCATATGCAACATTGGTGACAGACCTTAAAGGTTCGTCACAGGCATGAAGCGTCATAAAAAACTCATTGGAATGATCAATGGTGACGAAAATTTATTGACTGTCACCAAAAGTAACCAAAAACATCATTGGTGATGATCAATAAAATATCATCATTAGAAGTGTCACCAAAGAGAGAATTAGTGATGGGCATTTAACGACCCTCACCAAAAGTGTCACCAAAGAGAGAATTAGTGACGAGCCTTTAACGACCCTCACCAAAAGTGTCATCTAAAATGGCTTTGGTGACAAACCTTAAAGGACCATCACTATATACACTTACAACAATGCTTTTTTAAAGACCGTCACCATATGTCACATTGGTGATGGACCTTAAAGGTCCATCATAGGCATGATCCTCACCAATGACCTTTTATCTTGTAGTCCCATGTTAGAGTCGAGGCCCTAAAAAGATGAAGTCTAAGTACATTAAATGTATTATCTATAAATAACCTCTCTAACAACCTAACACAAACATATAATGATGTCATTTACATTGGAGGTGTAAATTACTTGAATTGTGTTACAAATTTAATTTCTCCCCACAATATAGAGTTCAAAGAAACATGCCAAGATTTGTCAGGTTTCATGGTGTCCCCATGTATATCAAGGAGTATTATGGAGTGTCAGGGAAACACAAGGGAGTGTTAGTTTCAAATGCATGGAAATGAGTGAATAAGAGTGTGTGATAGGGAGTGCTAGTGAGTTATAGGTGTGCTAAGGAGGGATTAAAAAGGTATGTTAGGTAGTGCTAAGGAATGCTAGAGTGCTAGGGCAAGTGTCAGAGTGTGGTAATGTGTGCCAGGAAGTGTTAGGGAGTGTCCCCTTGGATTTATTTGAGGTCCAACGAGTCGAAGCTTTTTCGTATGGTTGTTTGGATAGCTAAATTTGTTGTTCCCCATGAAGTTAGTGAGGTTCAACAAAACAAATAGGACAAGATTTTAGTAACTGCATAGTTGATGAGGTGGTTAAATTTAACTATCCACCATGAAAGGGCACCACCATGAGCACAGTTATGGTTGAAATCTATGGTTGAGAGCTATGCAAACACCAATTCCTTCCTGCCTACTATTATGGTTCGTTACGCAAACCCCTCCTTCCTTGTAAATAGTTAACATGATAGTTACTCTGGAAAATCCCTCTCATTTCACATTTTTCAGTATCGTCAAAATCTAATTTTGAGTGGTTCAATGAGGAAATCCCACATTGGCGATATCAAATGGGAAAACTAACATTTCTGGGGGTTTCCATAATATTGGCAGGATGCCTTTGATTGAGAGGCTCGACGAAACTTGCATCGAGACATTGAACTTTCCCCATCCAACTATGATGGTCCTCAACCAAAATGCAAACCCGTCCTTCCTTCCTTACTTCCAGAAGTAGGGTTTCAACCCGTCAAGTGTTATATGGATGGAGGTTGGAGGCTCTTTAGAGCCATTAAGTGTGTCCTATTTATTTATGAGGGTTTCACCCCATGTTAAGGTGTGTATCTATGCAAGAGGAGGGTTTCAAACCCATTCAGTGTGTTTGATGTGCCATATGATATTATTCTTTTTCATAGTCTCCACATCAAAGCTAATTTACATCACTGATAAGTGTCTCCTTGGCCTATGCATAAGAAACCCATACCATATATGTTAGGGATGAGTGTTGTCCTCCTATGTGTGTGTGGATGTTGGTCTATCCTTTTGTGATAGGTAGAGATAGAGCTTGCATGATATCTACGTTTTACTTGTCTTCCATTAAGGGACAACAATAAGTTGCTATGGCATAAGAGAAGGCATAAAAGAAGATAAGCACCAACAAGGGGTGCAAACAAGTTCATCCAATGTATAGAATTAGCCAATTGGGATGATGTTACCACTACTAGTTGATTAGATTCAACCAAGAGTTCCTTCCTGCTAGCTTAGGTTTGCAGTGCAAACCTCTTCTCGTCCTTACAACTATGATGAAAAGAATCCATCAGTGGGACTAGATCATCCTATCTTAAATCAAAAACCTTATAATTTGGCATTTTGCAATAGCCAAAAATCTATTTTCGATGTATCCGATGACCATTATTTTTCTTCATCGAGGATAAAGAAAGAAGATTCTTTTTATTTAGTTAGAATGGAATTTCGTAAAATTGATCTTTGGGGATATTGCATAATCAAAAAGAGAAATTCCAAATATATGTGATATAGACGACCTATTTGAGGTCTCTTTGATGAGATTAGTAAGCACCATCCCATAGTAAAGCTACTAGTACTGTCCCAAGATGAGCCCTACTATATTATAGCAACATTTCTCCTCATGAGATAAAAATATGTCATTGTTGGGCATTACACATCCAGCATGCATAAGTCATGTGCAATCAAGAGGTGGGTGATCTCCTTAGCACACCCACATCGTTCCAAGGCCTACCTCAATTTTTTTGAATGTGTGGAACCAACTTTTGCAAAAGAAGGCTAAACAAATGGCATGTGCCCAATAAATTTGTATTTTTTGGGTTCTTTTAATTGAGTAAATTTTAGGGCTTCGGTCCAATAATTATATATAAAATTCTCATTTCAATCTTAAAAAATATAAAAATATAAAAATTCTCATTTCTAAAAATTTTTGAAATTCAACTTGGTGGACCTCCAACTTGGCATTGTTGACCTCAAGTTGGAGAAAGGGAGACTTTGGGTTGGGCACATTGTTGTTTTGCTAATGAATTGGTTGGGTTGCCAAGTCGCAAAAAAAGTAAAGTTATATGTGAGGGTGTTAGTGTCAATCGGTTTATCATCTCACCAGTGATCAAATATGCTCTTACAAGGTGTTGTTATGGTGTCAAGTCAAATTTTTGTCATTTCAGTGAGTCTTCAAATAAAAATTTGATCATTGGCTAGTGTGTCTAGGGTTATTTCTACTCTCTCAAGAATTTCATATGCTGGTCACTTTCATTACTCAGTTGAGTCTACCATCCTAAAAACATCATTAATATCACTTCAGTCACATCATCATGGTGTCCATTTAGCTCAGTGTCACAAAATTAGTCATTTCATGTATAAATCTAGCAAATGAGGAGTAGAAATAGATAAATTTGTTCAATAACACTTGATTTCAAATGTGATTTATGTTTTTATATGTAATCATATTCCTAAGGTTCTAAAGTTACAAGAAGAGGTCCTAAGGCTACAAAACTAAAAAATAATGTGAATTGGTGAGGTGGGCCATCCCACCTTATTAATCACTTAGACACTAAAAGAAATTATAAAATCACATGGATGAGATCATTCACACTCATTTGCATTTGTTTGCCATCCTAGCATCGAGCTCCCCCCTCTTCTTTGCAAAAAATTGTGATTCTGTAGCCCTCACTGGCAAAAATTGACTCTCGCTGCTCATAGAGAGCCTTCGATGTGCACCTACATAGCACATTGCACACAAGAAGCTTTCACTGCGCACGGGGTAGAGTTGTCCAAAATTGTTGTTTGACCACCAAAATTAATTTTTCAAAGCTCCTCTTCAGTCATTTCATCCTCCAATCTTTATAGAAAGTAATTTTAATCATTTTCATGCCCTCCTTTGCCTCATATGTCAAGAAAATGATCAAATACTTCTTCTTCTAGGGTTTACATGATTTTCATGGTATTGATCCTCAAATGATGAGTTGTTGCCCTAAACCCTATATTCCTTGTCCCTACACCTCTATTTGTAGCTAATACACCATTTCCATCCATCACAAAGCCTTATCCCCTCATTTTTCATCATTTTCCTCTAAATCCTAATCTACGCTATCTCTTTCTAGAACAGGTCTGTGTTTTTTCCTTTTCCACCCTCTCCCCTCACTCATTTACCAAAATTCCTTTTTCCCCTACTCATTGACATCATTCCCTACCATCCTAAATTCCCTTACAATTTAGGCAACTCCTAAGTCCATCATACCATTCCCTCACAGCAGCAAATTTCACTGTTTTTGCTTGCTTGTCACCTAGGGTTTGAGGTATGGATCATGAATCATCATTATCAGAGAAGAGGAAGTACAAAAAGGGGGGAAGATACTGAGGTTTGAGCCATCTAATTTCAATGAAATCACCTCCTCCCCATTTTTCATGAAATGCTTTGAAGATGTCAATTGTTTAGGGTTTTGTCAAAGAGTGCAGGAAGTAGGTTACCATGAGCATCTCACAGGTATATTTTCCCTCACCTTGAAGGAAGACAAGATCACCATTGTAGGGTATGATTTCATGTTTTCAGTGGATGCCATCTCTCAAGCTAAATGCATACCAAACAATGGTGAAAATTGGTTCAAAGGCATGAACCTAGACCTAAAAGAGTAAAAGCCCTACTGGAAATCACAATGGGCCTAATGGTTAAGATCATGTGTTTCCTCCTAAGAGGTCATAGGTTCAAAACTAGAGGGGGGTAGAGTTTGTATGCCTTTGTAGACTTAGCAGTCAAGTCGCTACATGGAGATGGGTCCCTTGTCCCACAAACAAGGGGGTCTCGTACACCAATTTGGTGTATGGCTTGGTTGTGACCTTAAAAATGGATATTATTATATTATTATTATTATTACAAAAGAGATCACTCACATGTTTTCCCATTTAGATACTTGTTAGAGAGATATGCACCATTGATGAAGGTTTTCAAGAATTTCTTCACATGTGAAGGTAGATTTTCCAGGCTATATCAATACCACATAAGACTACTCATGCACATTACAACTGCCAAGTATCTAAATTTGTCCAGCTACTTGTATAGGATCCTAACCAAAATGTCTGAAAGGGTGAAATTGAAAGGAAAAGTGCATTATCCTAGCCTCTTTTACCATAGCCTAATAAAGGTTATAGTTCTCCCTCAGTTGACAGAGAAGAATGTGACATTGGACACCTTCATTGAGGCAGCCTTGAAAACACATATAACCACTTCACCAAGCCAACACCAAACCATGTTAGTACATCCCATGGAGGTGGGGTCAACAAGCAAACATGATGAGGTTTCTAAGGCACTTGGCCTGAGGTGACCAAGACATACCATAGAGGAAAAAGGCTTGTGTTTTCTCCTCAAATTGAGGAAGGGGCCAAGCCTACTACATCAACAGAACAAGGATCACCATCATATCATGAGGCTTCTTTGCATGATGAGGAGCCCATTGAGAATGACTTTGGCCTATTTTATTTGGAGGCATATGGTGAGCATAAAACCCTGCAACAATTCACCAAAGAGAAGGATTCTCAAATCATGGAGCACAACGACAATTTGAAAAGGGCCAAATTCATCATTTCATTCCTTGAGCAAGAAAACAGTCAACTTAAGGCACAACAGCTAGTCATGGGGAAATAAAAATTCAAAGCCAAGAAACAAGATATGAAAGGAAAGGAAGTGGCGGACCATGAGGGCACTAAGAACCATTAAGGACATGTGGTAAGGAAGAGACCAAGGATAATGGGTCTTAGGAAGACACTTCAGAGGGAAAGAGAACAAAAGCCACCAATGGAAGAATTGACCTTTGAAGATAAGATTTCCATGGAAATAAATGAGAACAAGGATTTTTGGCTTGAAAAAGTCATTTGTGACCTTGAGAATCTACTTGAAAAGGCCAATGGGGATAAAAATTTTCAAAAGAAATAGCCATCCATTATTACACAAGGAATCAGGTCGCCAAGGTCAAAATCAAGCAGTTGAAGGAAAAACTCAAGGAAACCCTAATCAGCCAAGAGGAGAAGGGTAAGTTATATTTGTTTTCTGATGCATCCATGATCGAATAACATACCTCATTAAGCATCTCTTGACAAATTTCAGGAGTATTTGGAGAAAAAATTGTGTTTTGGTGCACACTTGAATTTTTTTGGCAATTTTCTGTCTAGGAGCGCAACGAGTTCACGTTGCACTTCTTCCTCATGGCTCCAAATGATGTAAAATCAGCATTTTTTGAAAGATTATTACCCCCTCTCAAAACCCATTTTCCCACTTTCCTAGTCTGTGCTTAATTTTTGAAAAAATTGCAAAAATGAGGCCAAAAATCACCTTTTTGCCCCTCTTTTTCCATTTTGTTGTGCACCTGGAGACACCTTGGGAGAATGGCCATATATCAGCCAAAAATGGGTCCTTTTGAGTGAAAAAATACTCTAAAGACATATACACTCTCCCAATTTTCTAGAAAAGGCTTCAGATCTAGAGTTGGACTTCAAAAAGGCACTCAAAAATGCCCCCCAACAGCTCGCTACACACTTGGAAATTTATGAGATTTTTGTAAAAATTTTACTATGTAATTTTTTGTAATTCCTAGTTTGACTTTGGTAAAAGAAAAAGGGTGAAGTAGATGAATGTGAGGGGTAAAATTAAATGTAAATAATGGGTGATTAGTATTTGTAAGTTGTTTTGATGTAAATTTGACCTCATTTAAGAGAGAGGTTGGAGTCAAAGTTAATTGTAGAAGTTGTTTTTAACTTCCCTAGACACTAGGGTTTGGTTAGAACAACTCATGGAATAGTTCCTAGAGTCATGGATTTGACCACTGAGAGTGGGGAGATGTTTTTTTTGTCCTTATGTATCAGTTTATTAGTGATAGAATGGGTTGGATTTCAGAGGAGAGAACTATGATAACTTGTACTTGGACATTTTTTGGAAATCAAAGGACACAGTTTGCAGCTATTATCTAGGAATTCATGTGAAATAAGTTTGTGATATTTTTTTTCTTTGTTATAGCATTATATGAAAGATATTCACCTTCTCTTTCCATTCATCAATTCTTCAATGGTTTTACTTACAGATTATAAACATAATTCTTAGCATAAAGCTCTGTTTTGATGGAAAAATCGTTATGTGTTACTTTTTTTCTTGCTTAATGAATTCACGTTTCATGCTCATTAAGACCTTTTGCTTCTTCTAAACACTACATGACACTGAAAAACCCTGATATCCATCACAAAAGTAATTCTACCTTGCTCCTTTATATATTTTCTGATGTTAACCTTTGATCCTCCAGCTTAGCTACTTGGTTTTTCTCCCTTATCTAGTAACAAAACCCTAAATTTTCCAAAACCCACCTAAGCCTAGCTATTTAGCCTAAAATTATTTATGTTATAGTCATCTCTTACTTGTGATTTCATAGAAAGAGCCCTCTATGGTTTGGTAGGGCTAGCTACCAAAATAAAGGCTCGGTCTTTGGTTACCTCCATCAATCTCCTCATCACCCTGGGACATTGTGGAGGATAACAAAGGGCATGACAGCTAGGGAGTGCCAAGGTCTTTTAGTGAATGTAAGGTTCTCAAGTCATGGAAAAATGTAATGCTAGTTGTGAGGTCATGACTACCAAGGTCTGTTAGGGAATGCTAAGGCATGCTAACATGTGCCTGATAGTATGAAGACATGTCAAACAAGCTAAGATGTGCCAAGTGATAAGACATGCCAAGATATACAAGGGTGAGACAATGCATACCAGGGATTGTTAAGGAAACAAAGGGAGGAACAAGTTAAACTACAAGGAAATGAGCACATAGTAGGGTTAATAAGTCATCAATTTACCTTTTCCATGAGGGGCATGGTAGGCACACAAACACTAGGTGCCAATAGTTACCAAGTGCCAAGTGTCAATGCATTCTAAGTGCCAAATCTTCCTCTGTTTCTTCTAATCTAGTTTCCAATAATTGATCCCCAATAGATTTAATATTAAACAATTCTACAACATACTAAGTCATCTCAATGCGTGCCAAACATGCTAAGACTTGCCAAGTGCCAACACGTGCCAAGTGCCAATGTGCATTAGGGAGTGTGATGCATGTTATGAAGTGGCAGAACATATCGAAGAGTGCTAAGGTGTGCTAGAGAGTGCCAATGCATGTTGAGGATTGTTAGGGAGTACTAGGAAAACACAAGGGAGCACTAGGTCAAAATGCATGGAAGTGAATGAATATGAGGGTGTGTCAGGGAGTGTCAATGATGCTAGTTGTCATGCCAAGGAGGGAGTGAAAAGGTATGCTAAGCATAGGTAAGGCATACCAGGGAAAATCACGGCAAGTCAAGAAGTGCTAGAATGTGCTAGGTAGTTTTGGGTTGTGCTAACATGTGCCATATAGTTCCAAGGCATGCCAGGTGCTAAGACATGCTAAGATGTGCAGGGTGCCAGAGTATGCCAATATGCGTCAAGGAGTTTCAAGGAAACAAAAAGAATAACCAAGATAAAATTTTGTGAGATGAACATATAAGAGGGTTAATAAGTCGGGACTTTATATTTTCCAAAAGGGGCATACTAGGCACACTAATAATATGTTCCAATAAATGCCAAGTGCTAGTGTGCGCCAAGTGCTAATGTTTGTTATACAATATTATGCCAAGGTGTTCCAGGGCATGCTAGGGACTACAAGGCATGCCAACACATGATAGGGGAGTGCTATGCTATGCTAGGGCATGCCAACATGTGCTTGGGCATCCTATTCATGGGAATATGTTCTAGGTACAAAGATGTTCCAAGACATGTGAGGTGTTGCAAGGAATGTTAATGTATTGTTCCATAGCATGTTAAGGTGTGACATGAGTGTTGAGGAGTGCTAGGTGTCTCTCATTAATAGAGTTGACAGAGCTTGATTATGTATTAAATAATATAGTTCCTACACACACTAATGGAACTTTATTTAAAGGAAATTTGCTAGATAATAAACCCAATAGAGATGAATCATGTGTTGACTCATAGGAAAACTATATTCTTCTGAATTGAGGGACATGATACATACTAATTACTTCTTAAAAAATTGATTGAATATAACCACTATGAGCTTGGACACAATGAAAAAGACTCCACAACAATGGTCTTAAATCATTATCTTTTGAAAGAAAATATACTAATAGGTACATAGCATCATCAAAAACTCATTGGAATGATCAAAGATGATGAGCATTTTTTGACTGTCACCAAAAGTAACCAAAAAGAGCATTTGTGAGGGTTAATAAAATATCATCACTAGAAGTGTCACCAAAGAGAGAATTAGTGATGGGCCTTTAATGACCCTCACCAAAAGTGTCACCAAAGAGATAATTAGTGATGGGCCCTTAACGACCCTCACCAAAAGTGTCATTGAAAATGGCTTTGGTGACAAACCTTAAAGGACCATCACTATATACACTTACAACAACGTTTTTTTAAATATCATCACCATATGCAACATTGGTGATGAACCTTAAAGGTCCATCATAGGCATGAAGTGTCATAAATAAATCATTGGAATGATCAATGATCATGAAATGTTTTTTACTGTCACCAAAAGTAACCAAAAAGAGCATTGGTGAGGGTCAATAAAAGATCGTCACTAGAAGTTTGATCAAAGAGAGAATTGGTGATGGGCCTTTAATGACCCTCACCAAAAGTGTCACCAAACAAAGAATTAGTGATGGGCCTTTAACGACCCTCACCAAAAGTGTCATTGAAAATGGCTTTGTTGACAAACCTTAAAGGGCCATCACTATATACACTTACAACAATGTTTTTTTAAAGACCGTCACCATATGTGACATTGGTGACAGACATTTAGCTATGTCACATGCATGACCCTCACCAATGACCTTTTTTGTTGTAGTGCATTGACAGATTCTCTAAGATGGCCATCATGGCGGCCTATAAGAAGAGTATCACAATAGAGGCCACTGCTAAACTCTTCTTTGAGCGAGTGTGGGTACACTTTGGGATCCCACATTCCATTATATCAAATCAAGATAGAAAATTCCTAAGTGCATTTTGGTTAAGTCTTTGGTCAATGTTGGATACAAAACTTACTAAGTCCACGATTTTCCATCCCCAAACTGATGGCCAAATAGAGGTTGTCAACATGATGATCGTACACATTCTACACATGTACAACTCAAAGAATCCACACACATGGGATGAAAGTCTCCCCTATGTCCAACACAGCTACAACATAGCTCTCCCCAACTCAATGGGCCACAACCCCTTTCAGGTAGGGCTAGGATTTAAGCCATTATGCTCCATTGATGTGCCCATACCATTTGTAGCCACTCAGGTAGATTCATTTCATGTGTAGTATGAAACTAAAAGGGCTAACAGCTTCATTGAATGCATTCAACACATCCGCTAATAGGTCCATGATATATTAGATAAAGCTAATTCTAAGTACAATAAACACCATGATCAGCATCGAGTGTTGCACAAGTTCCAGGTGGGTGATAAATTTTGTCTACATTTGAAGAAGGAGCGCCTTTCTAGACCCCACCACAAGATTTGCTCGCTCCGATATGGGCCATACACCATCACCAATGTTTTCGGTGAAAATGCCTTCGATCTCAACATCCCACCATTCCTTGATTTGCACCCAGTGTTCAATGTCGATCGCCTTCGACCATACTTTACACCATTGTTGGATACATCTGACATTGCAGAACAACTCACACCAACGGAAATCAACCTAGATTGCACGGAACATGCCACTACTAATCTAATCATGGACACATAGATCAAGAACACTCGGAAACATAGGATACAACTATATCTAGTTGTCAAAGTAGTTCAACTCCTTCACCAAGGAAAATATCTCACCAAGGACCAAGTTTAGTAGAAGTTTCCTCATCTCATGGAGGAACTCAATGCAATGGGGACCATTACTTCCTAAGGGGGAGGACTCATCCAGGTGGATATTAGTGGCCACCCACCTTTTCCACTTGGACCCTCACCATTGTTTCTTTTAGTTTTTTAGTTTCCTTAATTATAGCATAGTTTAGTATTTTTGGCATTTTTCCAGATCCTGAACTTCCATAGCCATTTTGAGGCCCTAAACGACATTTTTTGTCAAAATTCCTCCAGTGATTTCTATGGAAATCATGTCAACAGCTATACTCCTTGTATATATCTTTCCAACTTAGTATCATACGCATTAAATAGAGATAATATGACCAAGTTATGACCCTAGGAAGTTGGATGCCCAACTAACCCCAATGGGGCCCATAAACTCTTGGTGTTACATCTCCTCAGGTTAGGGTTTTGGTTTTTTAGGATTTTCTCTTATTGTTTAATAATAAAAAGGCCCTTGAGCCTCATTTTATCTTAGTTTAGAGGCATGTATCCACCACATCTCTTCTTAGAGATAAGCTACCATTGCCTGAGCTATCTTATTTCCATTCTATTTGTAAGCATAGTTCATTGTTTTTCTGTTAATGAAATGAAGTATTTTTCTGTTGCATCTCTATGTTTATGATTATATCTGTAAGTTGTAGCATTCCTTTTTAAGTTTGGATCATAATCTTTCCTTAAATTTCTCAACTAATTTATGATATCTCTATCCCTAACTTCTCTACTTGATTTCATATTTAATTCATATATATATTTTTATGCATACTCATTTCCGTTAACATATTATATTTGATTCATTAGATATCACAAGTAGGAGTTAACTTCCCCCCCCCCTCCCCCTGCCCAAACAAATAATTGTGATTCAATAATCCTCTCCTTTTTGTTGGCCCAATCTTCATCATATTTTGCTACATACTATCTCCAATAATCTCTCATTCATCTATAAACTAATTTAATTAGATCTCCATCCATAGCCTCCCTCCTTGTCCTTATATTTAATTCATATATATTTTTGTGCATAGTCTTCCTCTTAACCTAGTATAATATATTAACTAAATATCAAAACTAGGAGTTAACATTTCATACTCCCCTGTAACTAATACTTGTGATTCAATAGTTATCTCTTTCATTGGTCCTTTTGATTTGAAATTGATCTAAGACAAACAATTAAGGTATTACAGACTCATGTGCATGAATGTGCCTGTGTTATTTTATGCAACGGATCGATAAGATTGTGAAATACATAGACACTGAAGCAGTTAGAGAAAACATAACAGGAAAACATGTAAACACAACAAGTTTAATAAGGAGTTCATCCAATACTCTTGGGCTACGTCTCCCGGTCCAACCTTCAATGGTGGCCTCTCTATTATGTTTTCAAAAGCATATTTTTTGCAACAATGAGCTTAATTTGAGTCTCACACAGCAGATATGACTCAGCAAGACTGTACTTGGATCCCCCAAGTCTCTAGAGTACACAGACTCTACTTACTGAAACTCGACCTCTATTGGTCACAGTAGCATGAGCCCAAACTGAGACTCAAACATGTCAGGCACATACGGAGGAGTTTTCTTGAACCTCTCAAGCCTTCTCTAGAGTATGCAGACTCTTTGAATCTCTCTGGCTCTGTCTGGTTTGATGCTGCCTTTGCTTCTATAGGTCAACTTGGCTCCTTCTTTCTACTCCTAGCTTTCTGTGTCTAACTAACTCTCTTTCCTTCTTGCTCTCTTTGTCAGTTCATGGCTCTAAAGCCATCAGCTTCCTGACTGTTCATTTCTGCTTCTCGGCTTTCTAGTTTCCCTACCTCTATCCATATAAATCCATCTATTTGGCATAATCATCACTATATAATGCCTCACACAGAGGTGGCCACCTATTCTCTAATGGATGAGTGTGTCAGGTTCACTGGAAATGTTTGAATGACCATTTTTTCTGTTAACTACAAGAATTCCCATGAAATACGAATCTCTGTCAATGCATCATCGATATCGGACTTCAAATCCTTTACAATTTTACCTATTGACCTCGTCAAATTCGGTCATCCATTGAGACGTGTCTCCACTGTTGATCTGGGGGTTTCAGATCCTACAGTCATTTCTCATATCGGGCGGCTAAGTAGCACAATGGTTACCCATTTGATATGAGCGGTTTTCTCTCTCTTCCATCGGATGTGTGTCACTCACTGTATGGCATCGACGGAACTCGGTTGAAAATACTTACCGCTCAAAGCCCTTCAGATATTCTGCGGGTTTTGCGGAATCCCACTCCATCAGAACCGAGGCATTATTTTCCGCATTTTATAATTATTTCGGGTCTAGGCACTCGGGGTTTTTCCTTCTTTGAGGGGTTTTGCAATATGTGATTAGTGACTTAAAGCTAATCGCATATTAGAAACCACCGTCATTTCTCGAAAAGACCTCCCATTTTTCTAATTCATGATAGCGTGTGTTACCATGGGCCAACAGTCTGCACACTTAAACGAGGGTCCTCGTTGCTCCACGTTGATCACAAATTGCAACTGTTACGAGGATATCTCTGATAAGCTTTCCCTTTATAAGACTTTGAACCTTTGGCATAGTTTTAAGAGTTCATGAAAACTTAAAGTGTGTTCTAGAATCTAATTCAGATCACGACCTTCCCACTGAAAAAGCTTTTGGACCACCAAAGTTGGTTTTTAAGCATCAATCAAGTAAAGGTATAAATTCCTCACTTGCCCAATTTATATCCATCTTACAATGCTTTGTTTTGAACCTTTGAGCACAATCCTTAGGTACTCAACATCTCCTCTATGCGTTGTCCTTACCCTCCTATCCAGAACTGTACCTTCCTGCAATTCATTGAGATATACAAGCAACAATCATCAATAGAAGGCAATTGGCTTTGCTCTTTGGGATCTTCAATCAATGAAGGTTCAAAAAGTCTCAATTTTTCTACATTAACAACTGAATAGATGTGCATGTAAACTAGAAAATCAAGGCGAAAAGCATTTGCACCAATTTTCTCAAGTATCCTAAAAGGTCCATACCTTATTGGCTTCAACTTCTTTCCTTCACGTTGCATTTTGCCTTTGCTAATATACAGCCAGACTTGATCACCAACCTGGAAACTGTGCTCAATCCAATGCTTATCATGCCTTGCCTTGTACTTGGCTTGGCTCTTTTCGAGTTGTTCTTGTACAGCCTAGTGAATCTCTTGAATTTGTTCAATGAACTTGGTTGCATTGTCCACATCACTATGTCCATCAACCACTATGTCTTTACCAAAGACAAAATCCAAGGGAGACCTTGGTGTGAAACCAAAATAGGTCTCAAAAGGAGATCTCTATGTAGAAGAATATTTAGCTCAGTTGTAAGCATGTTGTAGATAGCATAAGTGTTCATCCCAAAGCTTGGGATGCTTGTTGCAATAGCCTCTGAGTAACTGGATCATTATCATGTTAGCCACTTCTGTTTGGCCATCTATTTGTGGATGAAAGATTGTTCTCTTCTTTAGTCTGGTTTCCATTAATTCCCATAGACTTGACCAAAATTTCCCCACAAATCAGGAATCTCGATCAGATACAATGAAAGTGGGTAATCAAAAATGAACCCATACATGCTGAAAGAACAACGTTGCTATTTGTTCCATTGTAATTTGTTTGTTACAAGGTATTAAAATACACATTGCGCTAAAATTGTCCACAATAACATATAGATAGTCATGACCTTTTCTAGATTTAGGGTGTCCCCCAACAAAGTCCATGGAAACACTTTCCCAAGGATGAGAAGGAACTGGTAGTGGAGTGTATAGGCCTAGTTTTCTATTGTTGGGTTTGCTTCTAGCACACATGGTACACCCTCTTACATATCTAGAAACTGTTTCATGCATTTTTGGCCAATAACAAAATCTTTGTAGCTGTGCAACTATTTTACTTACACCAAAGTGACCTGATATTAGAGAAGCGTGTGCTTCTCGAATTATCTTTACTCTTTTAGTTTGTGGAATGCATAACTTTCCAAAATGATACAAGAGTTGGTCCCTAACATGATAAGCCAATTCTTCTACTTGTTTTCCATGACTTAAAGTTGCATATACATCTTTAAAATCTATATCTTGAGCATACTGTTCAATGTAGCTTTCATGAAATACTGAATTATTATTAAGTATAGTGGATGCATTTATGATTGGTCTTGGCAACATATCTGAAACTTTATTGTGTATGCCCTTTTTATATTTGATGACAAGATGAAACTTTTGTAGAAACCCCATCCACCTATAGTGCTTCGATTTCTGCAACTTAGTTTGTGAGTGTAAATATTGAAGTGGTTGATGATTAGTATGCATAACTATCTCTTTGCCCATTAGATAATGTTTCCACTTTTTCGCACTCTGTACTAATGCACATAATTCCTTATCATATGTGGGATAGCTAACTACTGCATAATTAAATGTCTCATAATGATAACATATGGGTTTACCATGCTGCATCAACACTACTCCCATGGCATAGTCATTGGCATCAATTTCAATCTCAAATGGTCTTTGGAGATAAGGAAATGTTAGTACTGGTGTTGTACTAATATTTTATTTTAAGGTGTCGAAGGCTTTCTATTGTTTGCCTCCCCACCGAAACACCTTGTTCAATCTTGTTAAATCATGTAAGGGCAATAAAGGAAAAGTTAGAAATAAACTTTCTCCAATAATGTGCTGCTCCTAGGAAGCTTCTAAATTTAGTAGTAGATTTGGGTTTAAGCCAGTTTACAATGAATGCAACCTTAGAGAGATCTATCTTCAATTCACCACCGCCTACAATATGACCCAAATAATTCAAATATGTTTTTCCAAATTCACATTTTGAGAGATTAATATAAATATTTTCTCTTTTAAAAACATCTAGAGTCTGCTTTACATGCTTCAAGTGTTCTTCCCATGTTTTACTAAATATAAGAATGTCATCTAACTATACAATGAAAAAATCATCAATAAAAGGTCTGAGTACATCATTCATTACTCTCATGAAAGTAGCAGGAGCATTAATTAAGCCAAAAGGCATAACCAACCACTCATACAATCCCTGCTTTGTTTTGAAAGCAGTCTTCCATGCATCTTGCTCTGCAACTCTGACCTGATGGTAGCCACTATGCAAGTACAACTTGGAAAAATAAATAGATTCTTTCAACTGATCTAGTAGATCATCTATGCGAGGAAGGGGATAACAATTTTTTATCGTTATTGTATTCAGTGCTCGGTAATCAATGCACATTCTCCATGAGCCATCTTTCTTTCTCACCAAGAAAATTGGAGATCCACATGGTGATGTGCTAGATCTGATGAATCCTTTCTCAAGCAGCTCTTGTACCTACTTCTTGATTTCTAGATTCTCTAAAGCAGACAACCTATACATCTCGATGTTAGGAAATGGAGCATCTTGCTGCAAATTAATATCATGTACTATTTCCTTTTTGGGTGGCAGACCTTTAGGTTCTTGGAATAGTATATCATATTCTAAAACAATCTTTTCTAAATTAGCTTGTTGTTTAGCATTACAACCCTCAAATACATTGGTTTTATTAGGTTTCTTTTCCTTTACAACCATCAGTAAAAATTGTTTGCATGAATTTACAATTATTTTCATGTGCCTTGTGTTTATGAGAGTATAATTATCCTTGAGTTTATAAGCTCTTACAATATATTCAATTCCATCTTTAATGAGTTGATACTTATTTTCTGCACTATAGAAAATAGCTTTTTTATCATACAAGTAAGGACTTCCTAAAATAATTCCAGATATATCTAGGGGAACAATATCTAACTCAACCTCATCTACAAATGCTGACCCAAAAGAAAACCAAAGTTTTACATTGTCTAGTCACTTATAGCTTTTCTTTATCACATAACCAACCTAATGGATATGGTTTCTTAAGAGTGGTGGTCATTAATCCCAACTTTAAAATTGCTTCAGAAATTAAATTTACTTGTGGGCAACTATCAAACAAGGTATCAATCTTTTGATGCTTGGAAATAACTCTAATATGAAAAAGATCATGTCTTTTCCTCTCATTTTCTTCATTATCAGTAGATTGTGCAGAATTACTAATAGATGCTTCAGAATTTTTACCTTTTATACCTATGGTTGTGATTGTTGTTTCATCTCGTGAGTCTAACCCCAAATCTTTTTGAATAGCTATAGCAGTCTTCTTCTTTTTGCCATCGTACTTCTTGGGTTTCAGCTCTGGATGTAGAATCTAGCAGTGTTCATCAACATTCCCATCCTTCTTGCAGTGAGTGCACGAAGATTTGGTACTTTATACGACATTTACCTTCCTCTCTTTCCATTTCTCCTTTCTCTTTTCCTTATTCTTGCTTGCAATGGATTTTGATGCTCCCCCAACTTCTGGGTTCACATTCTTGCCTCTAGCCTCTAGATGTGTGGCCTGAATAGATACCTCATCTATGCTAGTGGGATTAAACATGAGAATGGTATGCTTTAAATAGTTGTGTAGATAACGTATATAATTTATCAAAGTTTCAGGTGAGTCTAAATAAATTCCTACAATGAAAGTTCTTTTCCTAAATTCTTGGGTGTAACTTTGTACACTTTTCCCTTTCAATTGTCGAAAAGTTTGCCAACTCAACATGGCTTGATACATATAAGCTAGTGGATAGAACTATTTTTTAATTACAGAAACAAATTCACTCCAGACAGAAAGAATTTTACCATGCTTCTTCATGTCAGCTTGTGTTCTGCCTTCCCACAATACCAAGGCAGTGCCTCCAAGGCATAGGCCAGCCAGTTGAATCTTACTACTATCTGAATTAATGCTCTGCACCATGCAATACACATCAATCTATCTAATTCAATTATCCAGCTTCTCTGCATTCAGCTCTCCATCATATATCGGAAAATCAAATTTAACATCTAATTTAATTAAAGATGTCTTCTTTTTATTTTCAGGGCTATCAGGAGGTGTGGGAAACTTTTCTTCTTTCCATTTTCCTTTAGAATGGTCATTGAGGAGAGATCCTTCTGCTCCTTTATCTTGTTTCGAGTTTGATGAATCTTCATATCTACCTTTCTTAAATTCTCTATACATTTCCTCTACCATGGCTCTCATGGTCATGAAACTATCCATGAACTGAGAGTGTGATTCCAAGGGACTTTCTTCTTCCATTTTCCTCTTAGGATAGACTCTTCCAATTTCTAGGTTAGCTTCAACCAATTCTCCTTCTCCTGATTTAAGATTTGATCTAGTTAGCATTCAACAAAAAAATCCAGCACAAGCTTGTCTAACCTTAGGAACCTAGAGCTCTGATACCACTTGATCTAAAATTGAGCTAAGACAAACAATTAAGGTATTACATACTCATGTGCATGGATGTGCCTATGTTATTTTATGCAACGGATTGATACGATTGCAAAATACATAGACACTAAAGCAATTAGAGAAAACATAACAAGTAAACATGTAAGCATAACAAGTTTAATAAGGAGTTCACCCAATACTCTTGGGCTAGGTTTCTCGGTCCAGCCTTTAGTGGTACCCTCTCTATTATGTTTTCAAAAGCAAATTGTTTACAACAATGAGCTCAATTTGAGTCTCACATAGCAGATATGAATCAACAAGACTGTACTTGGATCCCCCAAGTCTCTGGAGTACACGGACTCTACTTACTGAAACTCGACCTCTATTGGTCACAGTAGCATGAGCCCAATCTGAGACTCATACATGACAGGAACATATGGAGGATTTCACTTGAACCTCTCAAGCCTTCTCTGGAGTATATAGACTCTCTGACTCTCTTTGGCTCGATGCTGCCTTTGCTTCTGCAGGTCAGTTCGGCTCCTTCTTTCTGCTCTTAGCTTTCTGCATCTAATTAACTCTCTTTTCTGCTTGCTCTATCTCTGTCAGTTCATGGCTTTAAAGCCATCGGCTTCCTGACTGTTCGTTTACACTTCTCAACTTTCTAGTTTCTTTGCCTGTTCGGCATAATCATCATTGTATAACACCTCAGAGGGAGGTGGCCATCTATTCTGTAACATATGAGTGTGTCAGGTTCACTGGAAATGTTTGAATGACCGTTTTGTCTATTAACTCCAAGAATGCCCGCAAAATATGAATCTCTACCAATGCATTGTCCATACAGACTTCAAATCCTTTACAATTCTACCTGTTGACTCCATCAAATCTATCCATCCATCAAGATGTGTCTCCACCGTTGATCTAGGGGTCCCAGATCCTATGGTCATCGCTCATATCGGGCGGCTAAGTAGCACAATGGTTACCCATCCGATGTGAGCACTTTTCTCTGTCTTCCGCCGGATGTGTGGCACTTGTTGTATGGCATTGGGCAAAACTCGGTTGAAACCGCTTACTGCTCAAAGACCTTCCAATATTCTGCCAGTTTTTTGGAATCACGCTCCGTCGGAACCGAGGCATTATTTTCCACGTTTTATAATTATTTCGGGTTTGGGCGCTCGGGGCTTTTCCTTCTTTGAGGGGTTTTCCTTGTGATATGCGATTAGTGACTTGTCGCTTATCGCATATCAGAAACCACCCCCGTTTCTCTAAAATACCTCCCATTTTGCTAATTCACGACACCGCGCATTACCATGGGCCGACGATCTGTGCGCTTGACCGAGGGTCCTCGTTGCTCTGCGCTGATCACAAATTGAAATTGTTACGAGGATATCTCTAATAAGCTTACCCTTTATAAGACTTTGAAACTTTGGCATAATTTTAAGAGTTCATGAAAACTTAGAGCGTGTTCTAGGATCCAATTCGGATCACCTTTGAACTATTCTAAAATTTGTATTCTTCCTTTATGGTATTTTTCATTAATATTGTTCAATTATGTTCCATGTCTTCATATTTTGTCTTCTAAAATCTTCATCTTTGTTTTATGCAATCTTCATCTTTTGTCTTTTTTCTTCATCTACTATCTCTTGCACATGTTTGGTAGTCTTCACTCTTCTTTGAATTGGATCTTGTGCCTTCAAAATATAAACATTATGTTTGTTGAATTCCACATTAAAAAAATCTATATTCATTCGAATACATGAGTTGTTAGTTATTGTGACCATTGATTTTCTAGGGAACTTTTCTAAGACATGGTTTATTAACATTTATTGAATCACAAATATTCATACATGTACCTTTGTCTCCCCTTGCATCATCATCAATCATCAAATTGGATTTTCTTTGGCTTATCCATAACCATGTATCTTAGGCTTTTATACATCTGTTAGGGTTTCATATTGGTTTACCCTAAACCATTACAATTTTCAAGTGGTGTCATCTTACCATGAAACACCATTTGTCATGAAAAGTGGTTTTTTGGTTTACAACGAATCATCAATAATCAAGTTATGAGGGTATACTTTCTACATCGTGGTCTATATTTTTCATCATTCATCTTAGGTAAATTAGTTTCAAATTTCATTTGAGGCTAATCTAACCCTTTTATAGGCATATGACCATTATCATCATTTTTCATCATTAAAAAACAATCAAGGAGGATCACTAAGTTTGTAAGGGATTTTATTTCCATTTCACTTAATGTTTCATTGTAATTACTAAACAAATCATGGCATTTACTACATTTTTAACTTTCTTGTTGTTGATTCTTCTTTATTACACATTCAATATTCTTGTTTCTTCTTTAACTTTTTATTTGTGTCTTCATTTGCTCTTTTTTTTGCCTCTCTTTCATTTCTTCATTTTTCTTCTTCAATCAATATCATCCTTTCAACTGATGCACCACTATAAATATAAAAATAAAATAAAAAGAAACAAAAAATATAATTTCTAGGGTTAAGTATGATAAAAAAAAAAAAATTTCCCCTTTTCCCTTTTTTTCTTTCCACCATTCTCCAAACTTCTTGATTAGAGGTGGATGTAACTATTTCCATCTAATTTTCTTTCGCTTGTGGAGGAACTTCTTTTCCTGAATCTGAACTTTCAAATACATGTGTTTTCTTTGCCCCCCCAAATATTTCCCTAAGTGTACTTCCTATTTCTACTTCTCATAGATGATGATATCCTTTGAAACCGCCCCCCTTTGGATGTCTTCTCTTATTCCATTTTTGTTCTCTTCACCTCCATTAGCTTGAATATGTTATTCTGGGTTTTGATTATCTTCCTCTATCTCTTCATATTCCCCTTCTGTATTATTTGGAAACTACCATTCCCTCTGCTTTATGCATTGTCATTTTTCTTTTTTGACGCCTTTTTTTCTTGAGGGAAATAATTTTGTAGATGCCTTATTTGGAAACAATATCAACATCTAAAAGTCATGTTCTCATAATAGAGAACTTGTGCCCAATCAAAATTTTCATGTTTTAATAAAAGACGATCTAGATCCTTGTTGAGGTCCATCTCAACACATATCTTAGAAAAAGTAAAGATTTTCTTTGATGTTCTATTTGAGTCTATTATTTTGAAATTGCTAAGAATATTACCAATGGCCTCTAATACTAGAATATGCCATAAGGGAAGGGGAAGATTTTGTAGCCTTACCCATATTGGCATCATTATAATGAACATATTTGTTACATCAAAGCTTGGAAACCATGGGGTTACAAAGAGCGTAGCTCTACCCCAGAACCACAAACCTTCATTGTGAGTTTTGTTCCTCTATTTATGTGTCTCAAAATGTACTATGAAAAAACCTTTTGAGCACAAATAAATATTGCACTTGCTTTTCCAAGAAGAGTGCAGCCATGCAAATAAATATTCTGGTTTTGGCCAAAACCCATTAAATCAACATATTAGTTCCATGTTTTGAAGATCTACAAATTCAGTTTTCAAATCCAGGGATTTAAAATCCATGACTGGTATCTTGTCCATTTTCTCCATTATGTAGGGACCTCGTAGAAAAGGAGGTTGTTCGATTGGAGTAGAATTCTTCCCTTTAAGTGTGTCCTTGAATGAATTAGGTCCATTAGTATTTATAGGATCTTCCTTAGTGTTTCTATGGGTAGAATACCCTTGCCTCATTCTCAAACATAGATTTTTTTTTTTTAATTCATGACCCACTCCATAATCTTTGAACTTGTTTTGATCTTGTAATACCTTGCATTCATATACAAGAAAATGAAGTGCTAAAGGTATACCCATATGGATCTAGATGGTATGCTTCAAATTTTCCATGAGATCCCTTCCCTAAATCCAAAAAAACTAAGGAAAATACAATTAGGTTTTTTATAAATATAGGGAAATTTTCCTTCTTCTATTATTGCATCACTAGATCTGCCACATTAGAGATATTTGACTTCTATGTCATCTCTCGATCTGGTTATGTTTGATTTAAACCCATATCAAGCTATACAAATTGTGGAGCTTCCATATCGACAAATTTTATATGAAAAAAAATATTCGGAAGCCATGGGGTCAAGTCCAATAAAATTTATGCATCCCTCTCCTCGATAAAAATGGAGGAAAAGAGATCCAATCTTCGTGGGTTTGGTAGCTTTGTATTCCCCTCGTCCCTCTCAACAATAGGCTCCACATATGGGAAAACCCCACATTGACCAACCACGTGATCAATCAGATTTGTGATAAAAAATGATGGTTCAACAACATAAAAGAAAGATAAACCTATTTTAATTCTATACAAGTTCAGATCCAAATCTATTAGGGAGGGATGCAACCTCCACACTATTGTAACCTAAAGAGATCCCTCCTCACTTACTATAGTGACAACAATTGTGCAAGCTATTTCACAGCATGGTGACAATCATATCATATCCAGCATCACTTCTAAGCAAACACGATCCAATCTATTTACTCGATGAAGACGCTTGGCACCCGAATTGAAACCACCGTGTGTGATAGAGATGAGCTAAATCTTGATAGTGATGGAAAAATGATCACTGCGAACAAAAAGCCTAGCGACGCTCACTCAAATCTCCGCTTCATTATTTTTGCTTTCTTTACTTCAAATTTTCTCCCATGTCATTGTCTCTTTTCTTTGATCTCTTGCTTTATTTGTTCAAGCCCAAGAGTCTATATTATTATTTATTCTCCTTGCATCTTCTCTTCATGTTGTTTGTATTTTCCTTTATTGCCTATTTCTATCATAGATTTTCCATTTTCTTCTTATCGCACCTTCATAAATGTTTCTTACTACAATTTATCAAGGTCCAACAAGAACCCTATGACCTCGGTTTGGAAAAACTAATTAATAAATCAATATCATGAATTCGCCTTACTTTACATTTAAGTTTGTTGACATTGATTTTATTTTGACTTGAGACTCAATTTTGACCTCAACTTTGATTTTGGATTTTACTAATCTTAACTTGAATTTTGTTTAAATTTTATCTCATTTCAACAAAACACGACTTGTGTGATTCTACCTATTTTTTATATAACTTAACTTTGATTTGTTTTTAACTCATTTTAATACTTTACATTAATAATCATTAAAATTTACAATAAAATTAAATTAAAAAATATTAAATAATATTCATCATACATTACACGTTAAAAATAGCTCAATTGATCAAAACTAACAACCTCAATGAAAATCCTTAGTAAATTATTAAATATAATTTTTAAACTATTATATTATATCACATCAAACAATTATTATAATGACAATAACACAATAAAATATTTGATAATGTAGATAATTATGTCTTGCAGTTACCCATCTAAAAACATAAAAGAAAACACAACTGACCATACACCCATTTAAATTTCCTTTCTTTAGAAACTAAAGACAAGAAAACTGAATCCCATTCATAATGCTTTCAATATACTACTTTTCATGACCTATCATGAAAGCTTTATCACTTAATCTTATAACGAGGCATTATTTTGACTTCAATGACACCAAATTAATGGTTTTAATATTACCCACTGGGAGGCCCGAAAACAATGGGCTATCATGTGAATGGAATTAAAAAAAGAAAAACAACAACTATACAAAAGGCTTTAATATGAGCCATGTGAGGAAAAAAATAATGATCCATTAAACAATTAGTGAGCATGCACTATTGATCCTTATCATAGGGCTAATAGACCGAATGGTCCATTAAACAATTAGTGAGCACTACTAACCCTTATCATACGGCTAATAGACCGCTTCCCGGCTCACTATATTGATAAGAAAATATTATTTCACTCATCTTTTCCTTAATATGAGTAATTGAATTCCTTCTCATATAAGACAAGTAACTTTGCTCCCTTAAAGTTCAAATAAATATGTGTACTTGAATATAAAGCTACGATCCCTTTCCTGGTTACATTTATTCATGCTACATCAAATCTGTCTGATTTGCTGCCTGTATTTTCTCTTTTTGAGAATACCTTTATTCAACTAATGTTGTGCCATTCGAGACTGTTGTGGTTCGAGACTGTTGTGGCTCTTTCCAACAACTTGGATCTTTCCAACAATTTTGCAGGACACACGGGGCTCTTCATTGACTATAGGGCTGAACAATGGACCTTTGCATTTTACAGTTGGTGTCTCACTTTTCCTTCCTATATATTTAAACTTTTATCTATATATATATATATATATATATACTAAATCTTTTAGAAATTATTCTCCTCCATAATGATTTTGGATTATTAAAGTACATTTGTAAATGCCACCTACCATTGGGTTGAAATACTAAAAGTCAAATTCTATTATGCTCCTTATTGATTCTTCCATGTCTGTATGGGTACCTTGTAGGGATGATTTTCTCATTTTTCATCAATTTTTTCAAATTTTATTTAGTATCAAAGTAATGCACAGTGAGTTTGAGTAGATTGCAGATTCCCAGAATATTGGGAATTCGATGGATATGGGCATGGTCAATTTTCCATATTTATCATATTTTTCAATATTCCAAGAATCAGTTTTCAACTTAAGGATAGAAAATTGACTCCATTCTTAAATATTCTCAGAATCTGTAATTTGACTTAAAAATGGCTAGTAATGGGTGATTATATCTCTATGTATTAAAGTGATGTGTGATTCCCACCATATTTAATATAAAGTTGGAAGAAATTTTTTTTGACTAGCTGGGTGGCTATATCTTCTAAATTTTTTAGAATACTTGATTCAACTTTTTTGGCCACTCACGGCGCCTCTTTCCAACAGCTTTGCAGGACACATGGGCTACTTCAATGGCTACAGGGCTGAACAATGGAAGACCTTTGCATTTTACAGTTGCTGTCTCGCTTTCCATCCTTTTCTTCACCGAACACTTCTTTCATCGATATTGGTTGTCGACTCCTGGGTTCATCATCCACTTCATCACAAAGGCAGTCCAAGCACATGTTGGCACAAGGTTGTCCACGTCTAAAGAATGATTTTAAAAATTTTTAGATCAAAAAGTCGCTTGCTCTCACAATCGAGGTGGTTTAGCGCGGGCCGAAAGAAAAAGATCCGTAAAAGAACTAACGCGATAACTATTAAGAATTTTTTTTTCCACGTTTCAGATTTATCACTACGTGGTTATGTTGCCACCCACCTCCAACAAACCTAGTAATGCCTGAGCTTGAGCTTATTGTATATTTTCACATTCAATGATGAAGTAGTTGATTTTGTTTTCTTTTGAAGAATATATAAAATCTACGATTGATATAAAATTATTTATTGAATTATTTCCAACAAATAATTTTAAGAGCAATTTTAATGATAGGTTTTAGTTATTTTACATTTACAACAACATCTGCAACCATATATATTACTGCCTAATAATATAGATCTCCAATCATATAAAATTACTTCCCAACAATAAGGAGTTTTAAGAGCAATTTTAATGGTAGGTTTTAGTTATTTTACCATTAAAGCAACATGTGCATTTAAAGCAAGATCTATCTATTATCAAGCAAGTAGGAAGATGGCATGGATAGTTACACATGGGCTCTCTTGTCTCATTGAACTCCTGCAATTTTGCACAAAATCAGACCGTCCTCCCTCTGCAAGAACAACGCATAGGAAAATTCACACAACATTGTCAACGGACCCTTGTATTCCGCTCATGGCGTATTTGTACATGTTTTTCAATTCTTCCCCTCAAGCATTGCATCGCTACTGCACTGCCATCGCCATCAAGCCACATGCCAACAGATTTGTCAAGAATCTCATAACTGCAATGCAACCAGCATGTTGATGTAGTTGGTTGGAAAATTAATATGTTAACTATTGCCAGTGATAGACGTGTGTCTCAATGAGTCTCACTTTCTTTTAAGTTTTAACAATCAACCAACAGTCTATCATATAGTTAACCTAATAAAGAGTTCAAGTTATTCCTTTGAAAACACAACATAAGAAAAATAACCATGTCTATCACAATTATATCACAATTTTCATTAAATATTGGGTTTACAACTTAATAATGAAATTATAACCATATATTAAGAAATATGAGTGATTATCATTCAATTATCTATGAGATCCAAGAGTATATTATTATTAACTTTTTATATATATTTTGCTTTTTTAAATATATTATTTAAAAATTGTAATTTTTTATTTAGTATGGAAGATATGTTGTAATGTCTTATTCTATTATCTAAATATATTGACTCAATAAATTACATAATAAAAAAAATTAAAATAAAATTATTAATTATTAATTAAAATATTTTGAATCAATCAAATTATATAAAAATAAAAAATAAAAGCAAAATTAAATTATAAATAAATAAATAATGTCATGTCATGTAAACATTAATTGTTTTGGGATTCACAAGCCATGGTTTTTTCTCATGGTATTCATAATCTATGGTTTTTCTCATAATAGTGCTCTCTAATATAGCCTATTTAAGGGCATAAAATTCCAATGAATTATCTTTTATTCCAAAGGAAAAGATTTAATTGAAGATTTAAATGTTATTTATCTCCATTTTATCCACACCCAAAATGAGTTTTGTAAAATTTATACCATATTTATTTGGTACCAAGATCAAATTAGATTAATTTTCAACCACTTGTACGCATTTTAAAGTTCAACAATAAAATTATTTCTATTAAATTCTCTGCTTGGCCTTTTTATTGTTATTTATTATTGAAATATGTATAATAAAAAATAAAAATATTAATTATGATGTGAACAATAAAAATATTCTCTTAAATATTTAGCTTTATCTTTTTACCATTACTATTAACATTTACTACTATATATAAGTTACCATAATTTGGCTATTAACATTTACTACTATATAAGTTAGTAGTAATTTGGCTATTAGTTGCCGTGAGAATAATATATGGATTGAAAAAGCACATCACATCTTGATAGACTCTCATCAATGCCGTGCTTGGGTGGAAACAAGGCTCTATGACTCCATCGCTTCCTTACCTTATTTCTTCATATGCACGTATCAGTTATTGCTTCCGTGAATGGTTTTTTTTTTACTATTTGTAAGCAATTTAAAGTTTAATAATAAAATTATTTATATTAAACATTTGTTTGGTATTTTTATTGTATTTATTGTCTAAATTATTCACTAATATAATTAAATAAATTTTTTATGTTTTTTATTCTTATTTATTATGAGAATATATTTGTTAATATATTAATAATATTTTCTTACTGTGATGTGAAGGAATAAGTTAATAGAGTTACGGATCAATTCAATTATGTTCAATTTTCATTGTGGTTTAGGATAAAGTTTGGTATTTAAAATTTAATTTTTTAATTATAATTATGTTTTTATATTTATTTATGTATTTTTCATGATAAGATTATTTTTTTAATTTATTTATAATGAAGTAGTATTTTTAATTTATTTTATTGATAGTTTATTTTTAAATTAGTTAGATCAATTTAATTTTGGATTTATTAAGTCTAGAGGGATCAAGTCTTTTTTGTTCTAAAAAAGATTAAAGAGATTTGCACTTCAAGATTTTCTTCGACATTTGATAGTTGGGAAGTTAAGATGGATCTAAGGTGGTTAATATTCTTTTCAGCGATTCCATTATATATATATATATAAAGAGAGGAGAGAGATGAGATAAGGGGATTTTCACTTCAAGAGATTTGAACCCCTTCAACACTTGATAGTTTTGGAATTAAGATGAATCTAAGCTAATTAATAATCTTTTTAAAAATTATATTGAACATATTGACACACACACACACATAGATATATAGATATATAGTAATAATAATAATATCCATTTTTAAGGTCACAACCAAGCCAGGCACCAAATTGGTGTATGAGACCCCCTTGTTTGTGGGACAAGGGACCCACCTCGGCGTAGCAATTTGACTACTAAGTCTACTAAGGCATACATACTCTACCGCCTTCTGGTTTTGAACCTATGACCTCTTAGGAGGAAACACATGCTATATATATATATATATAATAAATTAGAAAAATATGTGTAAATCATAAATATCTATAACTCTAACTATTTTTTCAACTATTACTATAATAATTCATTTTATCTTCATATATATTCTTTTTTCTATAAACAATAACTCTTGTAATCAATATAGTTAGAGGATGATTTTTTTGAATAAGTTTTTGAAAAGTATTATAATATTCAAAATCATCATATTCATTATAATTGATATCGCCAATTTCAACCATAATTTTTTTTAGAATTTCTTTAATATTTCTTTGCATTTCTTATACCTAGGCATCAAGTTTATTAAACATTTCTTAATTGGATTCTAGGAAAGATTAATATTTCAATAAGATATATAGATGAATATAAATAATATTTCCATTTTAATTGAACTATTATATTTCCTTTTCAACTTATATATTATATGTTTATGGTATTTCACTTTTTCCTTTTTAACCTAAGCACTCTATTTCATTTTTAATTTTTTTTTTTAATAATTCAATTTTTTTCATATAGATAATTTTGATAACTATAGTTCACTTGAATTATGACATGGAGATAATTAAATCAAAACTAAGATATCACACTTTAGGGTCAATAAAATGACATTTGAAATGTAGATAGGTAAAAATAGTATAGTAATGATGATTGAGGTGGATTAGGGAAATCGCTAAATCCATCATAATTATATGATATTTATAAACATAGATATATTTATGGATGTGATTTTTTTTGTTACAACCAATTCTAAGGTTGAAAATGATATAAAGAGTTATGTTATAATTAATTTCATTTTTTGACCCAATTATAGTAGTAAGGAGATCAACTGTCATCCTTTCTAGAGTTCTCTTGCCATTCTAATTAAGTTTTTCCTAAATCTTTTATAATCCTAGCAACATTTCATTACTCTCTAGGTCACATCCTAAATCCTATAGAGACTTTGCCATTTATAAGATCTATGAAACTATCCCTCTCAACCTCTATGCGATTTTTTAAAAAATATAATTTTTTTATTAGTAATTCCCTCTTGTACTTTTTTCATCATAATTTCCTAATGACTTATTTTTAGACTAAGTCCACTTTTCCATTAAATTAATATTGAATTGAGTTTCCCATCATAATAGGTAACTTGAGTTACTAGTTATCATGAGGTCTCTTTCAGTTCCCTTAACATATTATGGAATCTAGAAGGATTAACTACTTGGGAGTAAGGTCATCCCACCTTACCACATACCTCTCAATTGTAACCATCGAGTAAAGATTCCTCACCATTATTACCATGATGGAAGTACTCAAAATAAGTAGATTAACCCCTAATCTTAGATAGTGGGTATGACACTAGATAATAATATTGGGTTTGGCCATGTACTCAAATTCTTTATCCTTGTATATTCTTCAAACACGCCAAACTTATATCTTAGAACTAAGTGGCTAGAAGTACTATAATCCGTCCTCAAAATTAAGTGTGTAGTAAAAATATTGTTGTCCATCCTCATAATTAAGTGGGAAAACACCACTAATCTATCTTTAGGAACAAGTGAGTGAGTAGGACCTGTGAGTTGAAAAGACTTATCCATAATTAAGTGTGAAAACACCACTAATCTATCTTTAGAAACAAGTGAGTGAGTAAGACCTGTGAGTTGAAAAGACTTACCCGTGTCTTTTGAACATGTTATAACACACATATAGTAGATTGAAAATATATAAGTCTCATAATCAACTTAATTGATATATATCACTAATTACCCTCTTTTATCTTTACTGTTAGTGTCTTAAATTAAGTTTTCATAGAAAGGCATACGCACTTGATCACCCTTCAGGTGGTTGATTACTTACACCACAAGGATCAATGGAATCATATCATAGGGTGGGAATATAAATACATAGAGAGGCATATGAACTTTATCACCCTTCACGTGTGTTGAAGCCTCGAAAATCATTGCTTCAACATGGGGAAAAACCACTCAATCCTGACCTTGCTTGGCAGCTCCTTTTCCGTTTGGAGTAGTGGCTCCGACTGGGGATAATGGGACCAGTTTCCCAGTCTATTTTATGATTTTGCTGATGGGGTGATATGTGATATTTTGGAGTAATGTTTAAGCTAAGAGTAATCTAATCTAAAATAATAATCACATGCATTTTATCCTAATTTAAACACTATCTAATTATAACTATACCTAGGAGTAAATTGATGTATGTGATATACAATAATGTCTAAAAGCAATTGATAATAAAGATCATTCAATTGCGATGAGAAATGAATTCGTTTTAACAATAATCATTTCGTATAAAAGGTTATCCGTAACAATTGTGAAAGATATATCGCATAAGAAATTATTCATGTATTCAGCATAAGATATAGATCATCATCATACATATGTGCAATAATGACAACCAAGATTCGAACTTTCATACATAAACAACTTGAAGAGAAATTATTACTTGATATATAAGTAAAAAGAATTACGAGATAAAAATACCATTTACAATACGTCCTACTCATGTGCTTCAGCAATATCGATCTACTTTCAGTCCATTCAACACCATCTAAGAGTACAAAAGTGCAATTTCAGTAGAAGATGCTAGATCAGATAAAAGTAAATCCTGTTCCATTAATTTCACAAGAACTTCCTCAAAGGGAAAAAAGTGCATGTTTTGAAGATTGTTTCTAATAAAATTTCTGGATTCCTCTCTAAATGCATGAGAGGGGTTTAAATACTTAAACTATAAAACTAAAAATAGATTATTACAAAAATAGTTGAGGAGGTTTAAACGACCTTCCTCAAATTATGAAAAATAAAACCAAAATAGAGATGAACATGATGACTGACTATTCTGCATTTTATCCTTTAGATCGCAAATGTCTGTCATGGGCTTGAGTTGTATCAGTTGGCCGATTTCAACTTTCAACTGTCCAGTGAATACGACGTCGATCAATGCTAGCACCTTTTTCTACGTAGAAGTGGTTAGGCATCGCAGGGTCATCCACTGGTTGTGAGGTTTCACCCAATGTCACCAATATGCTACCCAGTTTAACCTGGTCATTTGCCTAATTGCTTTTGCTTTTTCTTCTATTGCTTGTCTCCACTGTAGTTCAAGTTGTTTTACATTAGGAAGAAAACCTGGAATGGATTGCCACAAGGTTGGCGCTATCTAAATTTTCATTAATATTTTCGATGACATTGTTTGTTGTTGCTACCGCGTTTGTTGTTGCCTTTTCTACCTCTTTAAGTCGAGAATCCCAATTTTCAAATAAGATTTCTTTATGCGACTCCTCTAGCTTAGGCAAGTCGTCTTTTCTCCCATCTTCTAAATTCTGCCAGGTGATGAAGTCAGAGACCTTTATCAAGATTTCATCATATTCAAGTTTCATTTCCATGACATGACTTGTCAATTTGTCACTTGTTTCACAATAAGAATTCCATTGTGAAATCTTCTAGCATAATAGTTCTTTTTGGTGCATCAGTTGGGAGTTAAGGCTGAGCGATTCAGTAATAAACTAATCAATTTTTGGATAATATTTATGTATATCAGTTATTCCTTGTATTTGTGCTTCCTTCTTTGCTAAGCTGGTTTGACGTTTTATTTGCATCTGCTCAAACTCTTGTTGTAGCTTAGATAATTGTATCTTTGCCTACTGGTCAGATTTTCATTGTTGTAATTGTTGTTCAAGTGACAAAATTTTATCTTCTTTCTCTTTAAGAAAAATTTTCACCTTTGTTGCTTTTTTGATGGTCATTGTAGCATAGGCACCTGCAAACTATGAGAGTCTAGTAAGGTTGGTGAATGGGTCGATGGGAGAGTCTTTCTAGAGAACATCCATCAGTTCATTATCAGGGGTGGTAATAGCTGTAGAGTCCAACTTCCTTTTATTCCTTTGTCTTTTAAGGACAGCCAAGTGTTGTCGGCTATAAAACACATCTAGAGGGGGAATTCCTCTATTTTAGAAACAATTTCAGAGGTGGGGGTGGCAGGGATGTGTTCCACCTCTTGAGTATTTACAATCTCCTTTGCTATAATTTCCTGAGTTGTTTTTGTTGTGGAGTTTGCAACTTTGGTGTTTGTTCTTCTGTATTGAGCCTTTTATTAAAGTTGTCCCATTCTTCCTCTAAATTAATCGCTAGGGGTTTTATTGATTGTGTAGAGGTGGCATGGATTTTAACCTATTTGCTAGGTGAAGTTTGCTCAGTTGTCTTCTCTGTAGATTGGGTTGTATCCTTTTCCGACTCTCTGCTTTTTATTTTCCCATTTTGTGATGACTTCTTTGATTCCCTAGTAGATTTCTCTTAGGATTCTGCTCCAGAATTAGTTTTAGAAATTTCTTTGGAGTCACCTTCTATACTTATTCGTTCAATCAATAATTGGTCCAATGGGACCTCTGTTAGCCTCCTTTCTCTATAATCGTAAAAGGTTTCAAGACTTCACGGTCAAAAAGTAATTGTGTCATATGCTTCACCTCTGTGAAGGTGTTTTTCTGCAAAAAGATGTCATCAAATGCATCTTCCTCATTACTGAATACTTTTATTTTCACTATGGTAGTAAAGTATTTGACAGTGTTGAACGGTTCATATTGCCTTCCAGGGAATTTAGGTAATTGCAGCGATCACATAATCTCTGCTTCATTAAATTCATGACCTAGGTCGTGTAATGTAAATGTTCCACATTGCAAAGGGAATGTAGGCCAAATGTCCTTTTTTGCTTCCTTTAATGTTTTACTCATCCCTCCATCATTAGTTGTTTAATAGGATATCTCTCTAGCCATCAATTTGTCCAAAACATAGTATGGGAGGACATGGGTGGAGGTAATGCTCCCAAATACCCTGATATATGTAAATGTCTCCTCCCTAAACCATCTGGCCACTGGGAGGATATCTACCTCGGCTTCTTGGGAAAACCTAGGGGCATGTTAGTTATAAAGTCGGTTGTGGATAGGGAGCATAATTCCATGACAAATTTTGAAAATGTGGTTAAAAGTTAGATTCCCACATGTCTTTATGGTATATGTGAATGGGAAGTGGATTTTGAATAGTCCACTTCCATCCCATGACAGGAAATTTCGAACCGAAACAAATTGCATCCATTACATAGGCGCTCATAAAAAATGGAGGGTAAACTCTCGAAGCAACACTTCTTTTCCTTCTATACTCCATTATTGTTATTGCTAAATTGTCAAACAAAATTTGTGCCCCATTCATTACAGTTGCATTAATGGCTGCATCTATTAATGGCAACCATTCTAGAGAGAATTTAGTACTATTGGGTTTTCCAAATAGTCTACATAGCATGGTTGCTGCAAAACTATGAGGGGGACAAATAGACGTAGTAGTATACATACTGTTCTTTTCTTTCTTGATTTTACTCTCATTATTTGAATAAGTCTGGGTGCAGTATGTTGGGTCCTCGTTTTCTTTGGAAAACTTCTCAATGAACTGCCTTTTGTAGATGACTTTTCGCTCTAGTAGGTGGTACATAAGCCACAGGTTGTCTAGCGTAAAAGATCCCATAACCTCTTGGCTTCTTGTATTGAATTCTCTGTCTAAAATGTAAGCTTCATCAATAACCCATTTAACCATGTCTGTATAAGGGATTATCTTCAGGTGAGAGGCTATGCGTTGCAAAAATGAGCATGTTATCTCAAACATGGAAGCATCTAAGGAATCATGTCTGTCAACTGTAACCTTTGTTTCCAGAATCCTTGATTTCTCTTCCTCTAGTATATTATACATGGCCTCCCATGTAGAGGTTCCTCCCTCTCTATTGCATGTAGTATCCGTAAATAGAGGATTCATTTCTGACTTCTTAGAGATGACTGCCTTGCCTTTCTTCGCCATTGCTCTCAATGATTTTCTCTGTGGATTTTCCCTAAAAGTGAAGAACAATAGCTATCGGCTACACAAAGATGATAATGAATGTGATATGAAATAATGCGGATAATTTGTAAAGGTGATAAAAGGAGTTTTATTTGAATGCACCTAAGAAGATATCATATCATGTTAAATGACTTTTCACACATAAATGCAGTTATCTCTTTCTAAATGCCCACTAATGCTTCGTTATCCCTTAGCTCTAATGCTCATAAATGTCTGCATCGTAAATCGGGAAGAAAGCTTTTAGGGTGTCGAGCCTTTGAACTGGGATATTGGCAATTTTATGATTTACAAAACAATATCACAGATTGCAATATCGCATAAATCCTTTTCACTTTTCTTACCTTCTCTTGTGTTTTTGCGAGATGCGAGATGCAAGTCGCTCGTTTATTGATTCACAACGTAGCTACTTGTCAGTTTTTTCTATGTAAAGAAATTTTTTAATGAGTGGTGGACCTAAACATTTGTTCGTGATATATTTAAGAAGTGGGTCCAAGTCTTGATCGCATTTTGCAATATCGATTGATGGCAAGTTTGTAGTTTTCTTTCAAATTGCGATGCGATAAAGGTTATGACACCATCGCAATTTCACATCTCACTTGTTTTGAGATAACCTTTTAAGGCGGGCTCTTTATAAATAGTGATATGTGATGTGAGACATGGCTTCGATGAGAAAATCTTAAGGATCTAGATTATGTCGAAAATATGATAGTTTCGAGGTATAAAGAATAGAGTCCTCTTTTAATCATTTTTTACTAGATTTGGTGGGTTAGCAAGGTCTTTTGATGATGCTTAATCATGTTGTATGTGGGAAGGTAGGCATTTAGTATTTATTTTGGAAAAAAGGGGGTTTGATTGATATCTTGCTTTATTCCAAAAATAAAAGAAATACCTAAATGCTAAGTTTATTTTTTTGGATGGATTTTTAAAGGGTCCGCTTTTATTAATGTAATATTAACTACTACCATTAATAAATGGGGGGTTGTTGATGCAAGGCTGGCTAGCCTGCAAACCAGGATCTTTTAAAATCTCTCTCTTGTAGGAACTTGATTAGTTCACAATGATCATAAGAACATTAAATCTCATATAAAGGCTTTCATTTAAATTAAAGAGTCTTCACCCCATCCCATAGAATTCAACCCAGTTTCATGAAATTCAACCTAAATGAGTCACATCTACAACATATATTCATATCCTCAATCCAAAATCCAAACTCCGTGCAACAATATGTATAGGGAATGCCACGCATGTAATATATAACTGTTGATTATCAACTGAGCTTGAAATTCAACAAAGAACATTGGGATTCCACGCATATAATACATGAATGCTCCCGGCTTCAATGTCAATAGCTTTTCCTATAAAACTCAAACAACATGCCCAGATTTCTCTGCTAGCAGAGTACCTGCCAACCTGGAACCTTTCACTACAATCACCTTTTCTTACGGCCACCTCAATAGATTCTAGACCGCGAAGAATACAACTTTGAATCGCATGATTTCCAAAGAAAAGAGTCCAATGCTAATGTTAGACACTTAAATCCACCCAAACTCCTTATTAATAACCATGTTGTATAGTCAACAGCCAGGCGGGAATTCATGCACACCGTATATAACTTAAACTTTGATTGCTACTGCTGCCACCTTGCTCACAAATAACTTATCAATGCTCAACACTCATGCTTGAAATTCTTGCAAATCCTGGAGCGAAGGACATGGCAGTTACATGAAATTCATCAGTAGAAGAATCTCTAAACTAATGCATCTCATTCATTCATTGTGCAGATGAGAGAGCCTTCCTAGGAGAAATCTTTTGTCAAATATTTCGGCCTTCACAATGATAAAATATGCATCACGTTCAACACACGTCCACTGGTCAGCGCACAGGTCATTGATATTTCAATATTCCTTATTCAATCGTGGGAATGGCAGATTAACAACCGAATTCAATGACTTCGCAATACCAGTTACTACATAACCTCTTACGCCCAGATTAATGTCTTGTACATTCAATGGTTATGTACAGCGCTTCTCACACAAGTCGATGTGAATGTAACACATATACTTATCATTTCTTCATAAATTCAACAATGCCATGAACTTCAGGAAACAAATATACAATTTTCTCAATCAACCAATGTATACAACTGGAACAAAACAATAACTTACAAACTTGTGTTGGCCAGATAAGTAGAATTGATGGCCCTTTACAAACTGCCCGAAGGCTCCCAACCAGAAAACCTCTCACACTCCCTCTCTCTGATCTTCAATGTCTTTGAAGATTCCTAATTTATAAAACTAAGCATGATCTAGAATCACTCAACTAAAAGCTCTAAGAGTCTACATGCAATGCATACACATGGTAAAAAACATCTTGAGGCTTTTTCCCATCTTTTTCCCTGTTCTAAAATAGAAAAGCTTTCCTTATCCCATAATGATTCACATTCACTGCTTTATGCCTAAAACACTCCCTATTTTATTAAAAATAACAAAATATTTAAAATTATCACACCCCCCTTTTTATTCCATATTTACAAATGAAGAGGGTCTTGATGCTCCTACATCATACACCAAACCTTAAAATTAATCATGATCCCCTGATCATGTGTTCGGATATGTGTATGCCTAGATCCCACACCTTGTGTTGCAAGTTTCCATTTGCCGCTCCTTTTGTCTGTTGTTCTTCTCCAGGTCTCCACACCTTATGCTACTTTGCTCCACTAACTGCACTCTTGCAATCTTCTGCTGTCTTCCTCTTGTTGCTTCTCCTTTGTTTCACTGTTGTTGGTCTCTTCCGGAATTCCTTCATCATCATCTGCCTCATTAGTTCAATTTCTTTGTCCAACATATTTTTTCCAGCATCTTCATTTACACCTGTACTCACAAAACAATTATTAGAATAAAAAACATAAGGCTTCAGTGCCTCTTCTACTGCTATCAATGTCGTCTCAGCTGTCACTATGGATGTTACTGCCGCTGCCGCCATAGATGTTGCTACCTCCCAAACTTCCTGTCCCTCTGCAACATGCTTTGGCTCATCACCTGCAATTTCATCTGCAACTTTTCCCTCTGGTTCAGATGTCTCCTCAACTTTCTCTGTCAGCACATCAGTATGCTGATTTGCATTCACCAGCTGCACATAAGTCCTCTGCCTTTCCAACTCTCTTCTCTCGTGATCTAGTTTTCTATACAATTCAACAACTTCCTTAGGAGTAGAACTTGGAAACTTCACTCGATTTTCCACATCTTCATCAACAGCTGGTCCTTCTTTTTCTGCATCAACAGCCTTCACATTCAATTCTTCTTGAACAATTTCTACAGCTTGTTCATCTCCCTTCTATGTACCTGCAAACATACACAACCCATTAGTTTTTAAATCACAAGACTTTTCAGTCTTGACTTCTTCCTTCAACACCCCTGTTAACTGCATGCTTATTTGTAAATCTCTTTTCTTCTATAGCCTCTGCCACTTCACTCTCTTCCTCATTAGTAAACCATATCTTTGGTCTTTCACATTTTCCCATAACAACTCCATTAATAGCTCAAGATGAACGGTTATCTCAGCTTTCTCTTTCTCATACTCTTCCTGAGTTAACTGCTGCCTTATGCCATTCGCCTTGGCATATTTCTCCTTCTTTCTTTTGTGGCCTCTTTTTGAACCTCTACTCTTTCCTTTATGACTTCCATTAGCCATCTCCTTTGCCATAAGTTCTTCACCTATGAGTTGCATGAAGCCTCTACCACAGCAAACTCTCTTGCTGCCACTTACCTCACCAATCCTTCCCTCCGGATCTGGTCTTTTGGTAATCATTGTTCCTCTGCTGGAACCTTTTGAGCATCCTCCATTGCTCCTGTAGGCTTCTCTCATCTGCAACTTTTTTTTTTCAACCTCTGTTGAATCTTTAGGTTTTGCCACCCTTGCTGGACTCTTTGATAACTGCACTCTCTGCTACAATATTCGTCAGTTCCAAAAATCACATGCAATTAACTTAATAAAAAAAACACTTGAACCTTCAAAAAGAGCTATTCCGGCACTAATACCACTTGATGCAAGGCTGGCTAGCCTGCAAACTAGGATCTTTTAAAATCTCTCTCTCATAGGAACTTGATTAGTTCACAATGATCATAAGAACATTAAATCTCATATAAAGGCTTTCATTTAAATTAAAGTCTTCGCCCCATCCCATAAAATTCAACCCAGTTTCATGAAATTCAACCTAAATGAGTCACATCCACAACATATATTCATATCCTCAATCCAAACTCCAAACTCCACGCAAAAATATGTATAGGGAATGCCACGCATGTAATATATAACTGCTGATTATCAACTGAGCTTGAAATTCAACAAAGAACATTGGGATTCCACGCATATAATACATGAATGCTCCCGGCTTCAATGTCAATAGCTTTTCCTATAAAACTCAAACAACATGCCCAGATTTCTCTGCAAGCAGAGTACCTGCCAACCTAGAACCTTTCACTGCAAGCACCTTTTCTTACGGCCACTTCAATAGATTCCAGACCGCGAAGAATACAACTTTGAATCGCATGATTTCCAAAGAAAAGAGTCCAATTCTAATGTTAGACACTTAAATCCACCCAAACTCCTTATTAATAACCATGTTGTACAGTCAGCAGCTAGGCGGGAATTCATGCACACCGTATATAACTTAAACTATGATTGCTACTGCTACCACCTTGCTCACAAATAACTTATCAATGCTCAACACTCATGCTTGAAATTCTTGAAAATACTGGAGCGGAGGACATGGCAATTACATGAAATTCATCAGCAGAAAAATCTCTAAACTAATGCATCTCATTCATTCATTGTGCGGACGAGAGAGCCTTCCTAGGAGAAATCTTTTGTCAAATATTTCAGCCTTCACAATGATAAAATATGCATCACGTTCAACACGCGTCCACTGGTCAGCGCACAGGTCAGTGATATTTCAATATTCCTTATTCAATCATGGGAATGGCAGATTAACAACCGAATTCAATGATTTCGCAATACCGGTTACCACATAACCTCTTACGCCCAGATTAATGTCTTGTACATTCAATGGTTATGTACAATGCTTCTCACACAAGTCGATGTGAATGTAACACATATACTTATCATTTCTTCATAAATTCAACAATGCCATGAACTTCAGGAAACAAATATACAATTTTCTCAATCAACCAATGTATACAACTGGAACAAAACAATAACTTACAAACTTGTGTTGGCCAGATAAGTAGAATTGATGGCCCTTTACAAACTGCCCAAAGGCTCCCAACCATAAAACCTCTCACACTCCCTCTCTCTGATCTTTAATGTCTTTGAAGATTCCTAATTTATAAAACTAAGCATGATCTAGAATCACTCAACTAAAAGCTCTAAGAGTCTACATGCAATGCATACACATGGTAAAAAGCATCTTGAGGCTTTTTCCCATCTTTTTCCCTGTTCTAAAATAGAAAAGCTTTCCTTATCCCATAATGATTCACATTCATTGCTTTATGCCTAAAACACTCCCTATTTTATTAAAAATAACAAAATACTTAAAATTATCACACCCCCCTTTTTATTCCATATTTACAAATGAAGAGGGTCTTGATGCTCCTGCATCAGTTGTTGAATAGCACAACAAGGTGGTTGATTGCTTACACCATCGGGATCAATGAAATCATATCATAGTGTGGTGGATTTCTTACACCGCCGAGATCAATGAAATCATATCATAGTGTGGGAATATAAATATAAAACATAATTTCAATATTATGAAATGAAGCTATGCTAAATAATTATGTTTTCATAACATTTGGTTTGGCTTTTGTAGTCTTCCTTTTATGCGATCAACACTACCCAGAGGTCTTATAGGTCCTTCAAGACCACCTTACCCATGACATCTCACACTAGTTCACAATAGAAACATCCATTTCCTATAAGCAGTTGATTTCATATGTATAAGCACATATTCATCATCATTTACATGATAGTCAACTCTATAGTAACGAATATAAAATACATATTATTATCAAAGACCATTTCACATGCCTCAAATAGAGATAAATAATCAGTTCTATGACCTAGAATTTATCAATCAACTATGGATTCAATTCCCAATATTATGCAAAATATATTTAGGCAAAGAAGGGAATCGCACAGATGATTAGGACTATAAAATTCGAACCAAAAATTTAATATGTTTTCTTGGATAGGCCTTATGGACCTACTCGTAAATTATCATCATTTATAATACACCTCCAAGTATTGAGAAGGGACCAAATTATGGTTGACAATCACTAAAGAGCCAAAAGGATGGGCTTGAATTGTTTTTCTTTTGAATGGCTTGTGTTAATTATAATGATTGTTATTTTTATATTAATATAAATTCAAATTTTTTAAGATGTCAATTTATTTTCGAGTGAAGAAAGGTTTGTATTTCTAAAGATTTAATTTTTCTTTATTTCTAGTAAATTTGGAGTTAAGATGGATCTATGCTAATTCTTAATAATATATTTATATTTTAATAGTGTAGAGATATAAAATTAATGACTAATAAACACATATAAGCATCATAACACTTATACCATAACACATCTCACTTTGTTCAAATTAAAAAAAAAAAAAAAAAACTAAAATTAATAACTTTTTTTTAAATTACTATTATTATTATATCATTATTAATTATAAAAAAAATAATAATATATGAATTAACATGTGTATAAACTATGACAAGATTTTCAACAATAGAGATTCACCTCCACTTTACCATGGAGATTCTTAATTTATAAATAAACTTTGTTATGATGTCACACTTCCAATATCATGACTTATCAACACTACATAATAAAAAAAACCATAATTCATATTACTGGATTATTTTTTTAATTAATCAATTTACTTTTAAAATAAATCTTAAAAACCTATTCTAAAATAGACACATTGGAGTATTATATATATACTTATTTTTATTTTTATTACACTCTCAATATATATATATATATATATATATATATATATATATTATATATATATATTTTATATATATATATATTATATATTCTTTATTTCTTTATTTTTTATTTATTTATTTATTAAGTTTTTATATGTTTTGAAATATTATAGTTAACCAAATGTATCAATATTATTTACATATATTTTAATGTTATATGCATATTATGAATTTATATCAAATATTGCTTATGATAAAAATAAAATTACAATATAATAAATTAACTGAATCAGTTTTCTTTTTTATTACTTGTTAATTGAGTTGACATTATGTTTATTATTTTATTTAATGCTTATTTTACTATCATGATAACATCTCTTCATATTAGATTATTAAACACCTTTGAACAATTAATATAGTGCTTACTTGAACTAAATATTTATAACATTTTCAATGAATAATATATTGTATTTATCTATATATAATGGACTATATTATAGAATATTAACTAGTGCACCCATATATATTAAATGCTTGATAGATGCCTATAGACAATAATCCATGATAAATATCTAAACACTTATTTCATGATACATATGACATTGCTAAATTAAAAAAATCATAAAAATTAACTAAATTATAACTTTATTTTACAACTATTATTATTATTATTATTATTATTATTATTATTATTATTGTTAAATAATATATAGGTTAAACATATATACATTTAAAAACCATATAATAATATTCCTAATCATAGAGATTCACGCCCACTTTACCATAGAGTACCATGGCTTATCAATACCAGATGCCAAAAAAACCATGATTTATTTCATATAACACTTTTTTTTGTAATTTAAGTTTCTATTACTTTGTAAGTAAAAAGTATAGCTTGTCATGGTTTACTTGATGGGAAGCCCACTTGACCATAGAGCACCATGGCTTATCAATACCACATGCCAAACATACCATGATTCATTTCATATAACACTTTGTTTTGTAATTTAAGTTTCTATTACTTTGTAAGTAAAATGTACAGCTTGTCATGGTCTACCTGATGGGAAACCACATCAATGACTAAACCAGAGAATTATTGCCCAAACATATACAAGGTTTTACATAATTTGTCTTTGACTGTTCCATAGCTACGAGAGCTTAAGTCTCATAAAGATGAGCATAATCTAACTTGTCAGAGAGGAAGAGAAATAGCAAAAATATAGCAGCCATAGAGAAGATGCTAACAACATGAAATCTGAAAAAGAGGGTTGGAGAGCTCTATTGGAACCTTAGGTGTCCCTGGAAAAGCAAGATCCTTTCCTTTTAGCAAGATAGCTTCCATTTGAGAGAACTTGGTCTAAATGGTTGGATGGTCCTTGGCGAAGTGCTAGTTTTTTGCTTGAATTTGGAAAAGTTGATTGGAAAAATGGTTCTTTCTATCATTGTGTGCCTCCATTACTCCAAATTTCCGCATATCCCACCCAACTCCGAGCTTTGTCCTTACAGGCCCTTCCCATCCAAACACCCAGAGTGCTGATATTTTTATAGAGGAGGAACTCCACTTGTGAGAATGGAAAAATCAAATACCTAGAGGAAAACACTAAATTGGTTTAGTCTGAGTATGGGAAGCAAGGACTGCACCAACTCCTGCACTTCCAGAAAGAGTAAACAAAAAACCACATTAAATTGACTAGCGAACTGAAGAGGCCAAATTATGGGCGATTAACACCTATTCTATTGGGAGGCGAACATCATGAAGGAGGTCTAGCTCTTGCACCATTTTTCCCATCATGCAATCTCATTCTCACAACATGATGGTGGTGGCAGATGGATTGCACCCTTTGCACATTTGATATTTGTACATTTCATTTTTTTAATTAAACAATTTAATTAAAAGCGAAAAAAAGGAATGATTACTTCGGAGACAAATCTCAACCTTTTATTTGTAAATACTACTAAGAATATTCTAGAATATTTTGTGGAGGTTAAATCCCTATTATCCACCCAATAATTATTGATAATTAAATTAAAAGTATGGAAATTTTATTTTAAGATGAACACACATATGAGTGTAATAATTGTTAGGTGGATGGTAGGGATTTAAGTCCATGGAATATCATTGAATATTCTTAGTAGCATTCACAAATCAAAGGTTGAGATTTATCTGTAAAGTAGTTATGTCATTTTTGCCATTTTAATTAAATTGATTAAATAAAGAAAAATGTCATATGAATAAGTGTCATATAAAATGAGTGTGGTTTTTTGTGCATGTGGTATTGATAAGCCAAGACATTGGCCCATTGTATTGTAAAAAAGTCCAAATTGAAAATATTGAGATTGTATGGCTAAGAATCATGTTCCATGTTTTATATAATATATATATATATATATATTATATATATATATATATATTTTTTTTAATAATAATAATAATTTTAAAAAATGTTTTTGATTTCATATCAAAGTTTATAGTTTTATTATTATTATGAATATATATTATTTGTTTTGGTCTTTAGTATTTTATTATGTTTAGAGGTGTGTTTATTTTGGAATAGGGCTCTCAAAAAATTAAATTTAATTACTATTGATTATTAGGTGGATGGCAAATATTTAACCTCCATGAAATATTCTAGAATATTTTTAGTAATAATGACATATTAAAGGTTGAGATTTACCTTAAAAGTAGGTATGCCCATTCCATCATTTTAATTAAATTGGTTGAGTAAAAAAATATATCATATAAACAATTCTCATATGAAATGAATTATGTTTTTTTGTGCATGTAGTATTGATAAGCCATGGTATTGTAACAAAGCCTATGTAAATAATCTTGTGATATATATTTTATAAATCTATGTATGTTTAACTCATATATCAATTATTTTTAATACTTAACAGCAATAATAATTATGTCGATATTTGAGAATAACTTTTCTAGAGCTTTAATTTAATTATCAATAATTATTAGGTGGATGTTAGGGATGCAACACCCATGAATACTCTAGAATGTTCTTAGTAGTATAGATTTATCTCCAAAGTAGTTATGCCCTATTTTCCCTTTTAATTAAATTGATTAATAAAAAAAAGGTTTCATATGGAATGGGTACATATTTACAAAATATTTTGATTGTGAAATGAGAGGTGATTTTTCACCATGTGGTATTGATGAACCTTGGTATTGGCTCATGGTATGGTGTGGTTAATAATATCCATGGTAAAGTTAGGGTGGATATCCATGATTAAAAATCTTGTTATATTTGAAGTATTAAGTTTTTATGTGCTTATTAATGAATTTAAATATGGTTAAAATTATTATTTAATTCATATCGTAAAATGGATCTTAATTCATATATTATATATTATATATATATATATATATATATATTTAATATATTATATATATATATATATATATATATGTATATATTATATACTAATATATATATATATTATATATATATATCTAAAAAACTATTCATATATTTTACTAATAAAAACAAAATACGATGTAACAAATTTCATTTTATTAATTTTATTACTTTTAACTTTTTACAAACACTACAACATCTCTCCTATATTGGGCTCTGTATTACTTTTAACTTACATGCAAATGTTTACCAATCTCTTATGCATAATAACTTGGACATATTAATATAAATTCAACATATTAAGCCGACATGAGAAAATGTTTACAAACTTTCTTACATTATGCCTACACATCACTAAAAGTGTTTGATTTTTTCCATCTCAATAATTTTTATTATTAGTTTAAAATTTTTCCATAGAAAAAATCATAATTTCTCGTTAACTCATGAAAAATTGTATTTTGCTCATGTATATTAATGCATTTGGTGTATTTGTCTAAGAACTATAGATACTAGACAAAAAACCAAAATTGTGAGAAGCCCTTAAGTTACAAAGATTTGTTCATGGCATGATGCCTAGAGTCATCAAAAATCAAATATATACTATGGGTGTATTATGCTACATTTTTCATCAAACAAAAAACATCTAAAAACATCAGTTAGAAAATATATATCAGAGGAATTTTTTATCTATCAATTATGTGCATTGTGGATGTTGTAAATAAATTATCAGTGATAGAATTCACATGTAGTATCTCTTGTTCATTCAATGATTTTCTTAATGCCATGATCTTGTTGAGATCCTGCTTAGATATGGTATCAACTACTATGTTCTTCTCCCTGTGAATATGGCAACAATATATCTAATCAAAATATTGTTTCTTGAGAATGGGATGCAAGGTATAATGGTGACCTCTCTGAGTCTAGTTGAACCAATTGTAAACATTCATAGAATATCCAAAGATATGTAGAGAGTGAACTTCTTTTTCAATAGTGAAACATAGCAACCATTTTAAAGATTTCAATTCAGCGTAATTATTAGATCCCATTCCTAGGCCTGTTTAGCTGGAAAGAATGATGCTCCTATAGGCACCCCCTCCCATACCAACACCATTTTCAAGGGATGATCCATCAAAATAAGGCCATGGATAGGATCAATGATCGATACTTTTAGTATATATAATTATAGGAATGTGAACAGAGTCTAAAGATGGAATGAAGGATTAAATAGAAAGATATTGTATGGAAACCTTTTTAGGGGAGGAACATTGATCCTAAAAAATAGCCTTGTACCTAAAAATACAAACTCCCTAATAGATGATATGGGGGATATTCCTGAGTTGTTTGAAAATTGATTGGTCCCATCAAATTTTCCATGCCTTGTTGAAAGAGACCCCTTTCCATACCAAGCCAACACTAATATTTCTCATGTAAACAATCCATACATGTTGAGTGAAGGGATAGTTTAGAAACATATGTTTGACCAATTCCTTAGCATTATTACACATAACACAGAAGTTGGGCCCTTCGTTCCTTTTCTTTTGCAAATTATCCTAGGTGGGGATTTTGTTTTCCAATGAACACCATAGGAAAACATGTGTTTTTGTAGGACAATATAGCTTCCAAATCTTTCTCCACCACCATATGGGCCCCTTGGGTCTATGATCATTTGTTAAAAACAAGTAACTATCTTTAGGAGTATATTCTCCAAATGGTGAGTGAACCCAACATAGTGTGTCTTCCTTGCCTTTGATTTTGACATGTGATCTATTCAATGCATCAGTGTATTCCTACCATTAATCAACATAAGAATTCAGAATGTTGAGTTGTTGAGCATTGGCCTAACCTTGTGTCCAAATGGATGCACAAGCATTATTAGTGATTTGGTTTAGAGTGATCTTCCCATTATCATTAAGAAAGGAAACCAAGTGATGAGGCAGGAGTAAATTTCTTGGGCATCCAATCCATGATTCAACACCAATCCTACATTTGTCACCATCGCCCACTTTCCATGCGAGGCCACCCTCAATCATGTCAAATGAGTAGAGAACAAATTTCCATATAACTGAGACATTTGGTTTCTTCTTTTTTGGAGAGATCTAATCCATTCTTCCATCGATGATGGGAATATATACTTCTATATTTCTTATCAACTACAAAATACCAAAGGCTAGTTGTAAATAGCAACCTCAGGCCCACCTTGGCTGCCAAAGATTTCGTAAATAAAGGGATATTATTAATGCTCTAGCCCCCCTAGGCTTTCGGCATAAAATTTTTATCCTCACATACCCAAGGCAATACATCATCCTCTTTGGTCCCAACCCATAGGAATCTGCTGCAGATTTTTTGAATTTGATATAAAATACCTTTTCGGATCCATGATAAAGGCATATAGTACACTGGTATGGCTTAGAGAATTGACTTGATGAGGACCAGTCTTCTAGCTCTGGATAAATTATGAAAGTCCATAACCTTAATCTTTTCTCAATTTTGTCTGGAAGCCATAGCTAATCAACCATCATGTAGTCATTGGGTTTGAGGAAGAAACCTAGGTACTTCAGAACTTCTTCGAGAGTATTGATATTAAATGGAAAGGGGGTGTGAATGCTTCTGTCCTCACCAAGAGATAAATCCAAAAAGGCTATGGACAATTCATAACATTCACTTGCATCCCATTAGCTTTCTGAAATAGATTCAAAGCTTCTTTGATGGAAACAATGTCACTTCTAGAACCATCACTAAACAATAGAATGTCATCAATGAAAATAAGATGAGTAATAAATAAGTTTTCAACCACCATCACTCCCTTCAAGTCTCCCCTTATTTTAGTTGCAATAAGGAGTCTACTGAGGCCTTCTGCAACAAGAAGGAAAAAGTAATGGAGATAGAGGGTAGCCCTAATGCAGACCCCATTAGGAATGAAGAAAGGAGAGGCCGACCAATTAATCAGAACTGTAACTCAAACATAAGTGACACAACTCATGATCCAATTGATAAAAGGAACCTCAAAACCATAATGCGTAAGAGTAAAGTGGATGAAAATCCAATTAACTCTATTGTAAGCTTTTGAGAGATCATTTTTTATCACTAATCCTTTCAATTTTTTGGTTTTTAGGCTATGGAGTCCTTCTTGGACAACTCTGATGGATTCATGAATTTTGTGCCCTTCCAGCAAATCAAATTGCTTCGAGGATACATTTTTGGATGCAATAGGCTTGAACTTATTAGCAATAATTTTAGAAATCACCTTCTAGATGCAATTACAAAGGGAAATGGGTCTAAAGTCATCAAAAGAGTTGGGGTCATCAAACTTACGTATGAAAGAAATGAATATTGAATTGAAGGATGCGATGATCCTACTACTTTGGTGATAATCCTCCACCAACCTTAGTGGTTCCAATCCCAAAATGTCATAAAAACCTAGGAAGAAATCCATAGAACAACCATCGGGCGCAAGCCTTTTATCCTTTTGAAGACAGTGAAGTTCCCCCTAAAGTTTGCCATCTTTTATGGGATTCATAATCCATTAGAGAATTTTTGAGGGCTAAAATGAGCCTCCTAAGGAATATTATAAAATAATAATGGAAATAGTAAAATAAGATTAGATTACATCATCAAATTTTAGAGGGAAGAAAGAAAAAACTACTTTTCAACTCGTATTTTCAAATTATCTCCCTATTACTCAAATTTCGAGCAGGAGCATTCGTTGTATGCATAATTTAATTCTTTATCCAAGGAGTACTCATGTTGCATACTTTGAATGGACGCCATTACAGGAAAAAATGATAAATACTTGAAAAAATGTGATTGTAATCACGTTTTTCAATTATTTCTCATTTTCATGTAGAAGGTTCCATTGAAAGTATGAATCATGGGTACTCCTTGGATGAGGAATTAAATTTTGCACCTAATGCATTCTGTTTCTTGAAATTTGAGTAAAATTGTAGGGAGATAAGTTGAAAATACGAGTTGAAAAATTAGTTTTTTTAATTTACTTTTTTTAATATTTTTTCTTTTTTACTCCATAAATGGTGAATCGTTCCCCATGGTTGACATCATCATCTTGAATCCTACTAGTTCTTATAAAGTTGATTTTGGTTGTACATTTTTGTTTTGAGACCCATTTTAGACCTCAAAATTTCTTTGATGCTTTTGATTGTCCTCTTCTTCTGGAAACTAGGGGAAAAACTACGCCAGAGAGATCACTTCTATGATAGGAAGCTCCACAAGTGTAGTAAACAAGTTGCTAAAATGAGTTCTTCTTAGGGAATCCAACTCTTCGAATGTTTTGGTTGTACTCCTATTCGGAGCATTTAGAGGCCAAATAGTGTTTCTAGCTTTCCTACCCTTGGCATAATTTTTGAAAAAATAGTATTTTCATCTCCACTCTTTATCGAAATCGGTCTGTTTTTTTTTGTCTCCATACCATACCTCTTCCTTATTTTGATAACTTAAATTATTATTAATTTCATTAAATTATTATTAAATATAAATTCAACTTATTAGAAAGGTGTCAATAAATTATTTCGAAGATAATTTATGGCTATTCTTGTGAAAAATTAAATCATGGAAAACATGAAATTTTAACGTGATATAAGTGTTTTTACCATTCTTAAAAGAATTTTACACTTTATATATTTAAAAGTGTGTAATAATTTTTACTGATTGGTAAATATACTTGATACTTTTTATAATTTCTTAGCGTTGTGCGTCTATAGATATATCCATAATGTTTATTTTACATTTTTTAACTTAAAATTTAATAATTATGCAATTAATTTATAATTAAATTATAGATTTATGGAGAAATTAGCAATGACTACTTAAGTACCTCAATGGGGTGTTATGGCAGCCATAATGAAGGTAAGGTTTGATATGATGGGCTCTCTTGCTGCCCCTCCTCCTTGTATGCCACGCCATCAAAGTTCATTTATGAGACCTTGCCTCCCAATGAGAGTGGCAAAGGATCCCTTATACATCTTAATGCTTAGATCCATCGCATGGTCTACAAACAAAACCATGTTCCTTCTCCTTTATAATATTCTCACCCTCCTTCTATTCCTCTCATGCATCCTTTTGATGCTCCCTCTATCTACCATGAAATTTGAATACTGCATGGTTGTCAATGTATGGGGATCCTCTCTGGATCCTCTGGCTTTCCCTCCAATCATGGCAGATTTTTCTAACATAGAAGGAATTGCCCTGAGTTCATCAATGGTGCTTCCCTTCTGACATGATCTTTTGGCTAAGTTATTTCACCATTGGCTATTACAACTTCCCACTGAGTGAAGTCTTATTGCCTCTAGTGACCATGACACATTAGTGCACTCATTGCTGACGTCGAGGAGGAGGTGTAAGGACTTTGGGTGGTTTTAGAGCTAGATTATGTGCATATTCTTTAGTTCATAGCTTTCATGTCCACAACCCTTCAGGTATTCAAAGAAGTAAATTCGACTGGAAAAGGTAGAAATTTTGCAGGAAAGGAAAGTGACCCTAGACTCAAATGTCAAGGTGTTGGAAACAATATTTAATACTGAGGGTGGGTGAGTAACCATTGACATATCATGTAAATTAGTAAATGAAATCAACACATGAGCATACAAAATGACACCATGAGAAACATACACATATGAACACAGAGATCTGATATGGAAACCCAAAAGGGAAAAGCCACCAATATTTGGTTGTTATGATCCAAAAATAATATCTCCTACTCTATTTACATTATATGATTTTCATAATCACCCACTCATAGGAAGCACCAACTCCCTTAGATTGTTTGCTAGTACCCACTAGCAAGAAGCACCAACTACCTCTTTTGCAGACACCTGATCAGCTTACTAGAAGCACCAACTTCTTGTATTTATTTCATGCACCAACACACTGGAGGAAACAACCTCCAAGTTATCCTTCATACATCCACATAAATGGAAGTCCAAACTTATTGTTTTATAGGCTTCAACCTACATATTATAAGGAATTTCTTGCTCTCTATTTTTGGCTCTCACCCATCCTAGTTTCAACTCTTTGTATTAGCCAAACCTTGGCCCCCTGTTCGCCTCAAAAAAAAAAAAAAAATTACTCAACCAAACAATTATTTTCCCTCTTCCCATTATTCCCACACTTCATTAGCACACTCCACTCAACACTCAACCCTCATACAATCAACATGCTAGCTCTCAGCCTTAGTTTTTCTACATGCACTCTTGGCCTTTATCAACAATGCACACTCATAAAAATCTCTCTAGTAAGCTAACTACAATGTTGCATTCCTCCACTTCGCACCATTTCCATCCTCTATTTGGTTCATCTATTGCACAGGTATCGAAATTGAGGCTTTTGTGCTTCACTTTGCTTGAGAGTGTACTCTAGTATGGCTCACCATTATGCTATTATGTTCTATTTCTTAGTCATTGTAGCTGAATTAACGTAGAGAATGGACTTGGGTGTGACTTTCCATGTTGAGAATTGAATCTCATTCCATGTGCACACTCAAAGGAGTACCTACACTAATTTCTTCCATTTAATTAGTACAACACTCCATCTCAAACTTGTATCACTTTATAACATTTCACACTGTCCAAGGAGGAAATTTGTAACATACGATCATTATTATTAATTTCTTGATATGGCTCTCCTTGCTTGTATTTGATCTATTGTACAAACTCTATGCTTATTTATGACTCCCTTATTTTAGATAGAGCTCTATTAACTCAATTTGCAATCATGGTCCTCACTGCCTTCATTCTCTATTCATGGCAATTTCCATTAATCAGCAGCTACACCAAATATTGGATACCTACAATATCTAGTGAAAGTAGGATTTTTTTTAGTTGGGAAGGTGTATTGGGTTTGTATTGGTAGGGTGTTAAATAATGTGATTTTTAGAGGTATTCTTCAATATGTAGTCAAATTAAGGGTATTGTTTAGTATTCCACGAATGCACATGATATTTTATACGTTTAATGAGTGAAGTCCTTGTGAACTTTCTAATGGGATTGGATTTCCTTAATTAACATTTATATAAATTGTAAAAGTAGATTTCTCATGTTAATATGAGTTTCCTAGATCTAGGAAGGAATCTAGGTTTGTTATGGGAATTTTAATGAGTTAACATTCATGGCAATGTGACATATTGTAAAAAAGATAAATAAGTGGTTTGGAGTGTTATGTAGTTTCTAGAAAGGGACAGGTGTAGAAAAATTATGGATTGGCTAGATATTTTAATTAGGAGAGAATATGAGAGTAGAAAGGGGGAATAGAGGATAGGAGATTGCCAAGAGAGGCTAAGGGACCAAGAGAGGTCTGAGAGGGTAGGTGATGCAGGTGCATGATGGGGCACAAAGTTCAATGAAGACTGGACTGAAGCTTTGGAATGTGATGTTATGGTCACATGATGATGTTGGGAGATATTTTAAATGCTTTTGTAATAAATTGTAAATATTTATATTAGGAACTAAGTTTTGTTTTAGAATAAGTTGGAGGAAATATTTCCTAATGTAAATATAGTTTCAATTTCCCTTATTTTGTTAGAAGGGGAAACAAATCATCTCTTGTGAATCTTGGTTGTCCCATGTTAGCTTTATTTTTAAAGAGAAAGAGTGTTTGAGAAGAGTGAGTGTAGCAGAGGTAGAAGAGAGTAGAAGAGAACTAGGAGAAGAGACAAAGGTTGAAAGAGGCATGGGTTGCCATGTATATCGGGCTAGTTTAATGTATGTCTAAATTTTATTAATGAACAACATGTTTGTATGCCTCTGTATCTGTATCCTCTCTATTTGTATATTGTTTATGAAGATTTGATTTCTTGAGGTCTGCACTTGTTGAGTTGATTTACACTAAGAATCTGAATGTGTCAAGAAGTGTGGTGACTGTATGATTTAGGAGCATGTTGATTTCTTGTCCACATGTAATTTGGAGTTGAATATATTTACCTGTGTGAATGGTTCATAGATCATGTGATGAAGCCGTAACTTTATATTGTTGTATGATTGTCTATTTATGGATTGTTTTTAATTGTGGTTTGATTCCTTTGTATTTCCTGTATTTTAAAGTGTGTTCTTACTCCATTGAGTTATATTAAGAATATGCACGTTGAAACCTCCATAGTTGTGTTGTGTCCCTTTATGTCTTGACTCTTGTTGTGTCAGTCAGCTTAAATCTCGAGAAACAAAGTGCCTATGAGTTATGAATATTAGCAAGTGTGTGGGTTTTGTGTTGTGAAACCCATCAACAAAACATAGCACCATTGTTCAAATGCAGTCATGCCCTTTTGATTGGAATGTGATATGCTTTCTTTGGTTCCCTTGAGGGTATAAATAGTGTGCTTAGGAGTTGAGAAACCATGCCTATAGCTTATAGTTTTGCTAGCCTTGTTTGATTTGTTGTGGTCACAGAGTCCTTGCGTATTGAGAAAATAGAGCACCCTGTTTGTTGCATGTTGTCCAAACCTTTCAAATTTGTTCCTACTTGGTAAGTTTAGGTTAGAGTTGTAAATCCCCATGAAAGAGGGTGTATGAAGTCATGTGTGAAGTTAAGAAGCAATTCTAGGCCATGTAGAATTGATTGGTAGCAAGGTTGAGTAATTTCACCTTCTAGGAATTTGAAAAGACAACTTTTTTGGAGTGCTACGAAATCAACTCGTAGCGCCTACAACCAATAATTTTTAGGGTTGCATGTTAGGTTTTAATGTCTGTTTTGGCCTGCCTATCACAACAATTGATAAGTTGAAGCCTATGGTGTTGGATGGGGTTAAAGAGAAAGGATTGGAAGGTGAGAGAAAGACCTCTCATGGAGTCCCTCATAAAATAAATACATTCTTATTTGACTACATATTTTATTTAGTTGTTGATATTCCATAACTGGGTTTAAAAACATAGTTGTGGGTGTTTGTGGAGTATCTTGATTTATTGGAAGCTGGGGTAACCCAGCTTGTCACAAGTGGTATCAAAGCCATGGAAAGCACTCTTTTTTGACAAGTCTTAATGGAGGATACAAGATGTTTTGGAACAAAAGAATAGAGAATGAAGGATGATTGAATATTAAAGCTATAGTAAGGCCCAACTGACAAAGAGTCTAAAAAAGGTAAGAAAAAATGTTATATATTTGTAAAGATTGTTGATCATAGGGAAAACATCAGAGATTGTGAGTGCAAAATATTACAAATTAAATGTACTGAAGAAGAAAAAAATTATGAAGTGATGAATGCAGGGATAGGAAAATTTATAATTACGTCATGAAAGAGACAACATTTGAAGAGTGTGCAGGCATAATCAATGCAGGAAATCAAGAAGTTAAGGAAGTGCAAGGAGAAAGAAGATCGCTTTAAGGGGCTTCACTGGAAGAAGCACAAGGGATCTTGGAAGAACTAATGCAAAAATATAGGACAATAATGACAGAAATCATAGTAGGAGACAATGGGGAAAAAACCCTAGAGGAAGTCTTGTATCTTGGTTTGAACTATTTATTACAAAAAAAAATCAAGATATAAATATTTGAATCTACAACTTGAGGAAGTGCATTGTTGGATGAAAATTTTCAAATAATATGAACAAGGGCATAAAGGATGGGAGAAGGAAATACACCAAGTAGAGAACTTGGTATTAAGGAAAGCAGCAAACTTGTGACAAAGAGTTAGAGAAGAAGAACCTTGCAACAAGAAGGGGACAAGTTAAATTCTTAGGAAGACTAAATTGGTAGCAGCTACCATAGCAAGTAAGTTATGTCAAGAAGAAGGAGCAAGAAAATATCTTAGATGAAGAAATAGTGTGAGAAACCAACAAAAAAATAAATTTACTAAAAAATAAGAAGAGTGAGAAGTTGAAGATGCAACAACCAACAACTTTGAAAGTTGAGGAACAAAAGTGCTCAAGAAGTGGTTCTACTACAGAGAAACTAGAGAAGAGAAGATATCAGGAGGATGACTTGGTATGGGTGACAAGTAGCAGACTTGTTACAAAGAAAAGAAGGGTTTGTTGCAGCTCACTAGTAGAGAAGGAGAGTTCACAAGAGGAATATATTAAGATGACTATTATTAGTCATAGCAGGGATTCAAAGGAAAGTCACAAGAAAAAGAAGAAAACTTCCAAAGCAATTGGACTCAAAGTAATAGGTGATGAAGAATTTTAGAAGGAGATGGTTGATATAAGAGAAGAACTTAATCATGTGAAACAATTGCTACAAGAAACTCAAAATAACCAAATTTATGGTTGGATAATAAGTAGGGAGAATGGTGTTGATTTAAAGAATAGGAAGCCAGTCTCCAACAACAAAAGGATGATGACAGTGAGAAGAATTCTGCAACAACAATTGTGTGTTCATGTGAAGTTTGAACAAGGAGGAAATGGTCTCTTGTTTTTAGTTACTTGTGGATTAATTGTTGATTACAAGTACCAATTATGAATTTTTGTAGTTGAGGATGATGCCAAAGAACCTTGTAGTAGAAAGTGGGGAAGAACAAAAAAGTTCTTTGAGGAAGAAGGTGAGTAAATTGAATGCAGAAACTAGAAGAGCAGAGAGCACTCAGATGAATATTCCAGAGGAAGGAGTCAACAGAAATATCGGGAGAAGACAAGACATGGAAGAGCTTAGCGTAGTATTTACAAATAGGTTGATGGAGTCAGCTTGTTGTAGTGGCTTATGTGTAGCTCATAGTGAGCAGGGAGAAGCTCATGGAAGAAGAAAATGTGTGACTATTGAGGGTCATACTAAAGGTTCAGAGAGAAGCCATAATATATCAAGTTAGGACAAATTTGATAGAGTAGTAGATGAAATCAAATTAAAACTAGACATGATGAGAGGAATGCTACAAAAAGATGAGGAAAACCAGGGTTATAGATGAAGTCTCGAGAAGAAAGTAAAATGGAATTTGTTGTAGGTGAAGCTGAGATAGAGATCAAATGATCAATTGGAGGAAAATATTAAGGGAGTTGAGTTGCAGGCATGGAAGAACAACCCAAGGGTGATGAACACATGTTTGTGGATGATAATGAGGATGTTATTGTAGTGGATGAAACAGATGAAGATTGTTTAAATCTTGTTATAAGAGAAGGTATGCAATAGCTTGAAAACAACAAATTTTAGCCAAGGACTGAATTAGAAGATGAAATTAATAAAAGGAAAGCAGGAAGGTATAGTTGGTTGTATGAAGAGACAACCTATGATTCTGAGGAAATTTTTTAGCAACGTATTAACAAGTTTGAATAGTTTGGCAGCAAGTAAAGATCATATTTCGTAGAAGAATATGTAGAATAAGTTACAAATTGATTAAAGATATAGTAAGATTTTTTGTGTAGGTGACAATGGAGGAAGGTGAGGAGATTTGCAGCATCCTAGAGCAAGGAGTGCTCAAGGCTTACAGAGAAGAGGACCATGAAGATGCCAAAATCCCAAACTTAGGAGAAATTTTAGTGATTTATCATGTAGCAAGGTGGAGACTTGTTACTATAGAGTCGTGTTGCATCTCACGAGAAGACTAGATGCATATGACTAGGAGGTCATAAATTTTCGTACCTTGGGAGTTTTATGCAGGTGCATAGATGGGACACAAAGTTCAATGAAGACTGGAACGAAGCTTGCCAATGTGATGGGATGGTCACATGATGATGTTGGGAGAGCTTTTAAATCGTTTTGTAATAAATTGTAAATATTTATATTATGAAGTGAGTTTGTTTTTAGAATAAGTTAGAGGAAATATTTCCTAATGTAAATATAGTTTCAATTTCCCTTATTTTGTGAGAAGGGGAAATGAATCATATCTTGTGAATCTTCGTTGTCCCGTGTTATCTTTTTTTTAAAAGATAAAGAGTGTTTGAGAAGAGTGAGTGTAGCAAAGGAAAGAGAAAGTAGAAGAGAAAGAGGTTGAAAGAGGCATGGGTTGCAATGTATATCCAGCTAGTTTAATGTATGTCTGAATTTGATTAATGCACAACATGTTTATATGTATCTATATTTGTAGCATCTATATATGTATATTGTTTATGAATATTCGATTTATTGAGGTCTGCACTTGCTTAGTTGATTTACACTAAGAATGTGAATGTGTCAAAAAGTGTGGTGACTTTAGGAGCAAGCTTATTTCTTGTTTAAGTGTAATTTGGAGCCGAATATATTTAGCTATGTGTATGGGTCAGAGATCATGTGACAAAGTTGTAACTTTATATCATTGTCATCGTAGTTTGCTTATGGACTATGTTTAATTGTGGTTTCATTCTTGTGTATTGCTTGTCTTTGAAAGTGTGTTCTTACTCCATTGAGTTATATTAAGAATTTTCCTTTGAAGCCTCCATCATTGTGTTGTGTCCCTTTGTGTCTTGACTCCTATTATGTTAGCTTAAATCTCGAGAAAGAAAGTGTCAATGTGTTATGGAGATTAGTCATTGCATGGGTTTTGTGATGTGAAACCCATCAGCAAAACAAAGCACCACTCTTCGGATGTAGTCATGCCCTTTTGACTGGAATGTGACATGATTTGTTTGGTTCCCCTGAGGGTAGAAATAATGTGCTCAAGGGTTGAGCAACCATGCTTGTAGCTTATAGTTTTTCTAGCCTTGTTTGAGTCATTGTGGTCATAGAGTGTCTGCATATGGAGAAAACAAAGAACCTTGTTTTGTTGAATGTTGTCTAAACCTTTCAAATTTGTTCCTACTTGTTTAGTTCAGGTTAGAGTTGTAATCCCCATGAAGGAGGACGTGTGAAGTCATGTGTAATGTTAAGAAGCAAGTGTAGGCCATGTAAAATTGATTGGTAGCAAGGTCGAGCTGTTTCACCTTCCAAGAATTCGCAAAGATAGTTTTTTTGGAGCACTAATAAATCAGCTCGTAGAGCCTACAAGATTTTGTAAGAACACTATGAAATCATCTTTTAGCGCCTACAACCAATAGTTTTTAGGGATGTATATTAGGTTTTGAATGCCCATTTTGGCCTACCTGTCACACCAATTGATAAGTTGAAGCCATGGATTTGGATGAGGTTAAAGAACAAGGATTGGAAGGTGAGATAAATCCCTTTCATGGAGTCTCTCATAGAAAATTCACATTCATATTTGACTGCATATTTTAATTAGTTCTTGAAATTCCAAAATTGGGTTTAAATACAAAGTTGTGGGTGCTTGTGGAGTATCCTGGGTTATTGGAAACTAGGGTAACTCGTTTTTTCATCACTAGGGAAGAGAACGCCCATCTTTGTATGATCATTCCATTGATTATTATGTTATAGTTAGGTCTTAATGAAAATTCTTATTTTTCGAATTTGGCTTATTGAGAGCATAGTTACATGCCTCTGTTATGGTGAAAAATCATTATCTATGCAATTTACAGTGATATGGTTGTCTTTGTTTGAGTGTGAAAGGAAAATCAAATGAATACATAAACACTTTACTAAGGATATTGTGAGCATTTCATGTAATAGTGAGTGAACAAGGAGGTTTGATAGCTGGGAGGTTTTCTAGTGGTAATTAGATACAAGAATATGCCATTCATGTAGAAAAGGTTGAAACATGTTTTTAATAATTGGTGTTGATGTTGCCTACTATAAATTGAATCTTCTCTGCATGATATTTGTTGTAGGGAAGTATGTTGAGAGTATCAAACTATGAAAACAAATTTTGGAGAGTTTTTTGAAGTTTTGTGTTCAAGAAGGGCATTGATGCCAAATTGAATTTAAATCTTGAGCATAGTTAGTATACATGTTTGGTAATTTGTTGTCTCCTTTAGAAATTGAAATAGGGTTTGTTCTAGTAGAAAATTATGGTTAGATCATTAGAATGGTATGCATAGAGTTCTATGTATGGTAATTGTGTCGGTAATATTGTAGATTCAATGTTGAATTGTATCCCAGGGCAAGTGTTGGCAATGAATATGCCCAAGAATAGATCATGACCAAGATGTGGTCAAATTGTTGAAGGGAAATTGCTATTTTTGTGAAGAGTAACCTGATTTATGCTTCATTGGTTGAAGGCCCATTTGTAGATCTGGAAGTTGCATTGAAAGGTAAGAGGGTTTGAACAATTGGTGTTTTATTTTATCAGTTCACTCAAAAGATAAATTATGGGCATAGATTAGTGAATGCATTGAAAAGGGGAGTTGATTCCTTTGGGAAATGAGATCAGTTTCATACACAAGTTGTGAGTTGTTAAGGGAAATAACTCTCACGTAGAAGAGTATTACTTTTGTAGGTTTAAATGCCTTTTTTTTCTAATCATTATAGAAGGAAACACAATGGTGCCTTGTACCAAGTTGCAGATACAAGTGAAGGTTTTAATATAAAATTACTTGGAATTAATGGATAAATGTAGATAATTATAGAATGTATTATTATTAGATGTTTGTTGATATTATGGTGTCTCAGTCAACTTGTGGGATTTATTTAGGATTCAAATCCTATTTCTTAGGGAGTTGTTCAAACTCCTCAACAAACTTGTAGCCATATATATGTATGAGATTTCTTGCTAATATTGAATAGAAGTTTCTTGTGAATAGGCACTCTCAGGTTGAGTCAGCTTCTCATGAGAGTTGTCTATTTCTGTCATAGTTGGTCCATTATTAAATTTTAGTTGGTATCAGAGCATCAGGTGAAAGTTGGGTAACCTTGAGCAGAGGGTGGTCGTTGTGCAAAGGACTTGACAGTCGTGGGTGTAAAACTTTTTTGTAATCATTGTTTGATGATATAGAGCACTTGTCAAAGAAAGCATTGATAGGACGTGCGCCTACGATTGCGGGCCGAGGGTTTGACCACCAGATCAATGAATTTGCAATCACGTCGTCGGGTGGGGATACACTCCATCCTTTAGTTTACAACTTCAATTGGTTTTTATTTATTTGTTTTTGTGGATGGGCCTACCCTTGAGATTGAGTGAGTATTGAGTCTCCATGTGAGTGTTGAGTCTCTGCAGGCTGCATTTGATTTGGAAGAGTCATGGCGGAGAAAGAGTCTGAGCGTTGAACTATAGACTAGAATTGAGCGCTGAGTTGTTGACAGTAACCTGTGGAGCCAACAACTACGTGCAATTTGTGTTATTTTGTTATTGATGTGGTGAGGAGTCCCAAACCATTGGAGAATCAAATTTTTGCAAGCCGCGAAATTTACGTTTTCTGCTTTGTTTGCTAGACCAATAGAATTTGTGTTCCAATGATTGAAGGAGCATTCACAGAAGCGTTGCAAGATTTGGGTCATGTGTGTCTGAAGTGGTGAGGCTGGAAGTATATTCTATATGGGAGAATTTTGTTTGAAATAATAATCCCAACTACCACAATAAACACCTTGATAGCAGCCATGCTTGTCAGAAGTATTTTTGCAGGTTGTGTTTCTGTTTGAAAATGGAAGGACTAAATATAGAATAGAAGTATCGCACGAACCATTCTGCAACATAGAAAAACACTTAAGACATTTAATGTATTTTGGTAAATAGATATGGGCAAGCATTCATTCCACAACCATTACCCACACTCCACAAACATCTATGTGATTACTATTCACACTCAACAACAACAACGTATTAATTATTTGCTCTGTCATGCATTAATGTAAAAATTATATGTTGAGATAAATAAGTATGTAAAAGCTATTTTGCAAGTAAGAGAGAAAGAGAGGGAGAGCCCCTGAGGAGAAAATCGTGGAGAAAATTTTGGTGGGTGCGTGAAAACAACAGTTATTGTGTTTTACTATATGTTATTCCGCATGAAGTGTAAATCACTGTAAACCTTGTTTTACTTGGTGAATGAGCTACAATCTCATATGAATGTATTTTCATGAATTAGAAATTAACCCTAAGTTTTTATTGTTGCTCTAATCTTACTCTATTTTACTCTGATTTTTTTTTTTTCATGAATGAATACTATGTTTTTAAGCCTCTGCATAACTGCGGGAAATCTAGCTATGCGAAAGTAAGCTTCGCGAAACAATTTTACTCTGCCTCTCCCTTATGCCTCTCCACGTAAATTCAATTCGATTTTTTAACATGGTATCAGAGCGAGTTAAACTTTGTTAGTGTAAAAACAAGTGTTTTTACTAGTAGTTAAAACTGTTTTGAGGGCAGATTGTTTTTAGCATATTTACCAGTAGGTAGAAAGTTTTTTTTCTTATGCTCAAAAATGGAAACATCAGGCACAAGCTTGAATAATCCTCAAATACCTCAGCTTAATGGCAAAAGTTATGATTATTGGGCTATTACAATGAAGCCCCTACCTTCTTCTCAAGACATTTGGGATTTGGTGGAGAATGGTTTTCAAGGACCAGCAGATGCAACAGCATACAATGCCTTATCTCCAGTAGAAAGAGATTTGTTAAGGGACAACAGGAAGAAGGATTCAAAAGACATATTCTATATTTTCCAAGAAGTTCGTGAAAGTATTATCCCAAGGGTGCAACAGCATACAATGCCTTATCTCCAGTAGAAAGAGATTTGTTAAGGGACAACAGGAAGAAGGATTCGAAAGACCTATTCTATATTTTCCAAGAAGTTCGTGAAAGTATTATCCCAAGGGTTACAGTAGCAACAAAGTCCAAGCAAGCATGGAACACCCTCCAGAGAACCTACCAAGGCATGGAAAAAGTCAAGACAACAAAGCTGCAAATGTTGAGAAGAGAATTTGAAACACTTTGTATGGAAGAGTCTAAGAATGTAGACTCGTTTTTTACACATGTAAGTGGGTTGGTTACTCAAATTAGGTCTCGTGATGAGACACTTGAGGAAAAAAGAATAGTTGAGAAAGTTTTGAGAAGTTTGCCAGCAAGGTTTGATGCCATTGTTGTGGTCATAGAAGAGAAAGGATCTCTCATAGTTCATGAGCTTAATGCATCATTGATTTCTCATGAACATAAACTGAATAGAGCAACAAGCTCCTCATTGGAGCATGCCTTCAAGACACAAGTATCATTTGGTCAAGGTCGAGGCAGAGGAAGATCATATGCTAAAGGAAGAGGAAGAAGCCCACATAGAGGTGGAAGAAGCAGCTCTTCAAGCTCAAATGGAAGAGGTAGCAATCAAAATCCAAGTCCAAGCCAAAATCAAGCACAAGGTCAGAGATATGATAAATCTCAAGTTCAATGTCATTGCTGTAAGAAGTATGGTCATTATGCAAATGAATGTAGAAAGAAGAAATATGACATTAGTAACAAACCAAGTGTAAATTTCACAAAAGAAAGTCAGAACCATGATAACATGTTTTTAGCTTGTAATGTAGCACAAGAAAAACAAAGTGATATATGGTATCTAGATTCAGGGTGTAGCAACCACATGTCAGGAAAAATATAACTTTTTTCCAATCTAGATGAAAGTGTGAAATATGAAGTGGCATTAGGGATTGATAGCAAAGTCTCTTTCATGGGCAAAGGAAGAATTAATATCCTAACAGAGAAGGGGGAGAAGAAATACATCTTAGATGTTTACTTTTTCCCCAGTTTGAAGCATAACCTCATGAGCATTGGACAGCGCATTCAAAAGGGCTAAAATGTCTTTTTCAAAAATGATGTGTGCACAATTTTGGATAGACCTCCAAGCAGACAGTTGATTGTAAAGGTTCAGATGACCAACAATAGAATGTTTCCCCTAAGAATAAGATCATATTTGCAAAGAGAATGTGCACAAGCACAACTCTCAATGAACTCAGAAGAGGATGCAAGAAAAGATGCAACTATCATACAAGTAAACTTTCAAGAAGAAGTCAAAGATAAAAATTGGTTATGGCATTTGATATTTGGTCATCCAAACTTTGGAGGTTTGAATTTGCTGCATAGTTAAGGCATGATGAAGGGACTACCATTCATAGAAAAACTGGACAGCCTGTGTGAAGGATGTATCTTGGTCAAGCAACATAAAGAGACATTTCCAATAGGAAAGTCAGTAAGAGAAAAGGCACCTTTGGAGATTGTCCACTCAGATTTATGTGGACCAATGCAGACGCCATCAATTGATGGCAACCACTATTTACTGACCTTCATAGATGACTATACAAGGAAGACATGGGTCTATTTCTTAAAACATAAAAGTGAAGTGTTTGAGCACTTTCGCCAATACAAGGCTCTTGTTGAGAAGCAAAGTGGATACTACATCAAAGTCCTTAGGACTGACAAAGGTGGCGAATACATCTCAAATGACTTCCTTTGATTTTTCAGGGAGCATGGAATTCACAAGCAATTTACAACAAGGTATACACTTCAGCAAAATGGTGTGGTAGAAAGGAAGAATAAGGCCATTATGGAAATAGCAAAAAGTATTATGAAGGAAAAGCATTTTCCAAATGATTATTGGGCTGAAGTTGTTGCTTGTGTAGTGTATATCTTGAATAGATGTCTAACCAAAAGCGTCTAGAACATAGTTCCTAGAGAGGCATGGAGTGGAAGAAAGTATAGTGTCACTCAAATGAGATTTTTTGGATGTGTGGCATCTACACATGTCCCAGATGAGTTGAGGAAGAAGTTGGAAAGCAAGGGGAGAAATGTATATTTGTTGGATACAGTGATGAATCCAAGGCATAAAAAATCTACAATCTATTAACCAAGAAGGTCATAATCAGCAGAGATGTGCAATTTATAGAAGAGGAAGCATGGGATGGAATTTTAGAAAATCTAGTCAATTTCAAAGCATGTATACCACATGAGGACAAAGAGGAATTAATAGCAGCAAGTAATTCCTCTACAGTGACTTCCTCTACTCCTATTCAAGCGCAACAAAGCAGACAGCAAGCAACACCATCAAGAAATAACAGGATAGTTTCGCGTAGCCAAGCAAGTGCTTCTCCAAGCACACCACAAATCGCAACACCAAGTGACATGTCAAGCCCATATTTAGCAAGCACAAGAAGACCAAAATTCATAAATTTAAATGAAATTTATGAGCAAGATAAAGTTGATTGTAGCACTGGTTTGAATTCCTTATTTTCCTTATTTAGTCATGTATATGACCCAATCCATTTTGAGGATGCAGTCAAAGAAGAAAAATGGGTTGTGACAATGGAGGAAGAAATAGAAGCAATAGAAAGGAATGACACATGGGAGTTAGTGAACCTTCCGAAAGGAAAACATGTTATTGGATCGAAGTGTGTTTATAAGACCAAAATCAACATTGAGGAAAAGATTGAAAGGCGCAAAGCAAGGCTAGTTGTCAAAGGATACAAGAAGCAACATGGCAGAGATTACGTGGAGATGATCGTGCCAGTCGTGAGGATGGAGACAGTGCATGCATTGTGGCGATTTCCACATAGCATAAATGGAAAGTGTATCAAATGGATGTAAAATCAACATTATTAAATGGGGTGCTGAAAGAAGAAGTGTATGTTGCGCAACTACCTGGTTATGAGGTAGAAGGCCAAGAAGACAAAGTTTATCGGTTGAGGAAAGCTCTTTATGGGTTGAAGCAAGCACCGTGTGTAGGTACAGCAGGATAGATGTCTACTTGTTAGACAATGGTTTCAACAAATGTGATGGTGAACGCACTCTCTACATCAAATAAAGTGAAGGTAAGATTCTCATTGTTGTATTATATGTAGATGATTTGATTTTTGAAGGTAGTGATGATTTCCTCATCATTGATTTCAAACAAGTCATGAAGAGTGAATTTGAAATGACTGACTTGGGGTTGTTAAGAAATTTTTTGGGCATAGAAGTGAAGCAAATAGAAAATGGCACTTTTATCTCTCAAGTGAAGTATGTGGCAGACATTTTGGAGAGGTTTAAAATGTAGAATAGCAAGCCCGAACCAACTCGAATTTTCATGGGGTTTAATTTGAGCAAAGAATATTGCAGCAGCAATGTCAATCCAACATTATACAAAAGCATGATAGGCAGCTTCATGTATTTGACCGCCACTAGGCCGGATATAATGGAGACACCCAAGGAGACACATTGGCAAGCAGTGAAATGAATTTTAAGGTATGTCAATGGGACAAAATAGTATGGCAGTTTGTACACAACAACAAGTGATTTTAGGTTGGTTGGTTACACTAATAGTGATTGGGCTAGAAGTGTCGATGATAGAAAAAGCATGTCAAGATATGTTTTTCATTTGGGTTCCGGAGCCATTTCATGGGCCTCCAAGAAGCAGCCAATAGTGTCACTATCAACACCAGAAATTGAATATGTGGCAGCAACAGTAGCAGCGTGTCAGGCAGTTTGGATGAGAAGGGTGTTGAGGAATCTTTGTCATGACTAAGAGGGAATGACAACTATTTTTTGCGACAACACTTTAGCAATTACATTGTCAAATAATTTTGTCTTTTATAAGAGGACCAAGCATATTGATGCTAAATATCATTTTATCAAAGAGTTGATTAACAATGATGAAATTATGTTGCAGCACTACAAGTCACAGGAACAATTTGTTGATATCTTCACAAAGCTATTGGCATGTGAAAGTTTTATTTATCTCATAAACTGTTTGGGAATTGTTAATGGTGGCAATTGTGATTAAGGGGGAATGTTGGAAATAATAATCCCAACCATCTCAATAAACACCATAGTAGCAGCCATACTTGTCAAAAGTATTTTTGTAGGTTGCGCCTATGTTTGAAGATGGAAGAACTAAAGCCAGAACAGAAGTATCGCGTGAACCATTCCGCAACACAGCAAAGAATTTAAGGAATTTAATATATTTTGGTAAACATATATGGGCAAGCATTCATTCCACGACTATTGCCCACACTCCAAAAACACCTCCGCGATTACTGTCCACACTCAACACAACAACGTATTAATTATTTGCTTTGTCATGCATTAATGTAAAAATTGTATGTTGAGATAAGAAGTATGTAAAATTCATTTTGCAAGTAAGAGAGAAAGAGAGGGAGAGTCTATGAGGAGAAAATCGTGGAGCAAATTTTGGTGGGTGTGTGAAAACAACAGTTACTGTGTTTTACTATGTGTTATTCTGCATGAAGTGTAAATCATTGTAAACCTTGTTTTACTTGGTGAATGAGCCACATTCTCATATGAATGTATTTTCATGAATTAGAAATTAATCCTAAGTTTTTATTGTTGCTCCAAGATTACTCTATTTTACTCTGAGTTTTTTGTTGCCGTGAGTGAATACTGTGTTTTCAAGCCTCTATATAGCTGCGCAAAATCGAGTTGCATGAAAGTAAGCTTCGTGAATCAATATCAATTTTACTCTGCCTCTCCCCTCTACCTCTCCACATAAATTCAATCCTATTTTTTCTAACAAATTTTTAGTGTAAAGGAGCATGCCCTCATATTGGGAGTGGATCTGTTTCATTTTTCCAAGCTTAACTCTTCGGAGTTCTGTAGATACGAATTAAACCTCAGACAAGGCATTTGAGGTCATCGACACTGCCACTCCTACTATTATATGCCAGATGATTTGAGGTGCAGGAGTTGCTCTGTTTCATCATTAGATCTGGTCTTCATTGGTTTTTTTATTACAGACCTGAATTTGAAAGTTTTGGGAGAGATCGATCATAGATCATTGATCGATTGTTACTGCACATGGTCAATGCTCCAGAAATTGTTGGTCTTAATACTAAAAATTTGCTACATGTGGTCACTGCTTGAGAAGGTTGTTTGGAGAATTTGTTGTGCACTTGTTCTTGGATTAGTGCCACAGACTGGGAGTGTTATAGAGTGCACTACCAGCAGATTGGGTTGTTTATCTTGGAGATACGCACTCCTTCGGGAAGAGCCTATAAATAATACTTTGCATAGCAGAAGTAGTGTTTTGTCCATCCATTGCCATTATTCCACTATGTAATCTGAGTTTGTGGTAATTAATCATAAAGAACAAAGACACATGGTGTTTTTGAAGATTAGAGAAAAGGGCAAGCGTGGAGCCAACTAGTCAAACTGCTTAGCCATTCTCCATTAAAAAGAGTGCAGACTAGCCATCAACATGTAAATGAGTGTGGATTAGTGTTTGGAGGAGAGCTCACTGTGAGTTTTGTTGTTGGTGAAAATTTGATAGCATGAAGGTGTAGTCATTCATATCGACTCCCTGAACATTTAATTTTTGTTGTTTTTGATAATAGTTATCCAAGCCCTTACATTAGCCTGGAGTGCATTGGTCATGGTGGCACCAAGAGGCATGTAGAGATATTGTTGAGTTGTTCTTGTGGCATGGTGCAAAACCACATGAAATGGTGTTGTGGATAACCAACAATAATTTTACTAGATCATGAGCTAAGTGCGTGGGATAGTGCATGGGATGACCTGATGAGTGATAGTGGTTTAACTTGCCTCCTGTGTAACTTCAAGTAGCATTAGCTTGTTATTGCCCAAAGGTGTATATAACCTCTGTGGGTTGAATTGATTATTTTCTTGGGGCTGAGAGATTATTTTCATGGATGTCGGATATTCTAGATAGGGGGTTGAATTGCTATTGATTTTCTAGCAGTATTTCTTCATCAATAGATATCAAGTTGGTGCTTTAGAGAATCTGAGATTACTTGGGACACCAAGGTCTTTTCCTTGGCAGATTGATCTGTCTTTTGAGTTTTTGAGAACCATCTTCAATTTGAGGCCAGGAGCATTATTCATTGGAGGTTGATTCTTATTTCCTCTTAGGAGGCCAACTTCACCTTAATTAGGGGTCGAATCTATCATTTGAAGGAGGGCCGAATTGAATTAATTATTTTAGGGGATCGAGTCTGCTATTGAAGGGGCATGTTGTCTTTCTTTGAGAGGGTGAATATCAAAGTTTTCTTTGTTATCTGAAGTTGGTCCATTGACTATTGGAGTCTAATATTAGAAGGCCAAATTCAACTATTTTCGTTCTTGATGTGTTGGCTATCGACTGTGAGATTGTGGCCATAGTGTGTCTAGTTCTATTTTCCCGAGAATAGTGGGTTGCGCTCGATATCTCATTGGCTTCTACTGGATACATGTAAGGCCCTATATTGTGGAGAGTCAACTATGGAGAACCTGCTTTAAAGTGAGTGTTGTTGGAAGCGATCTTCTGGATCAAAGAGCCACTACTCTATTGTGAAGTCGTGGACCATTATTAGAAGAGCGGCCAATGTGGATGGTTAAGAAGTGGTGTGTGTGTGTAGTGGTGTCTACAATCATACTTTTACTAGAGAGGTGTATTTGCATGAGGAGGAGCATTGGTGAAGAAGATGAGCCTTCGTCATGCAGATAATGTTGAAGCTTGCTTGTTGTTTTATGTGTTGAAGCCCATGATAGAAAGTTTTATACACAAGTGTTTTCATCCTACATTGAGAAGACATTTTGGACCAGTTATTTTTCTATTTAAGATGAATGATTGGATTGATTCTTGGATATGCTTCCTCAGAATTGTTGCATGGGAGAAATAAGTCTCTTATTGAGTGCTCATGTTTTGAAAGGAAATAATTTTCCTGAAGAACACATGAGCAACCATAGAAATTATAGGTAGGAAAAGTAAGATTAAACAATTCTAAAGAGAATTTAAACAATTCAAGAGAAAGTATCATATGGCAGAGGTGACATATGAAATGGATAATACAGATGTGAACCTGTATGAAATAGAATCCAACGAGATAGCTTAAGATGAAGGTGTTGTTGAAAGTATTCTTGTTGCTGAATGTGCTACAATTTAAGAACCACTATATGATGAGGAAAATTTTCCCAGTGAAGGTTGGTTACAAATGTTGCAAATTACAAATTTTGAAGAAGAGCTACAATTCATGAAACCATGGATTGAAACACCATGTCTTGATAAAACCTCTACAAATGTCAACTACATATAAAGAATGAATTAATGTTGAAGATTATAATTAAGAGGTTTAAGACATGAAACAAACAACTATGTTAGCATAGAAAGACAAAGAAATGAAAGCTCTCTTAAAATAGCAGGATGACAATAATCAATATGGTTATGTTTATGAATCTAACGTTGTTGTTAAGTGTGCAGATATTGGTAGCTAGGAAGAAGCAATAAAACTTGAAGAAATTGCAAACATTAAGGACAAGTATAAGTCCCAAGAACTTGCAACAATTTTGAATACAAAGAATGTTAGCTCGAAGTCAAGATCAAGAAAGAGGATATTAAGAGGTCAAGGGTTCCACCTTTGGCACAGAAAACGTAAAAAAGAGGAGAAGCTCCACCACTATCTTATTACAAGAAAGGTGAAGATGAAACTTCACCATCAAATGAGAAAGCATGGACCCTTTAGCAAGAAGGCAAAAATGAAAGATCAGTTATCAAGTTTTTTTTATGTACCATTGTAAGCATGACGGAGACTGAGACCAACATGCATGTTTTCTATGTTATTCTTTTATCCATTTCTCCATTAAGGGAGGAACTTGCAATTAATGGGGAAATGTAGATAATTATAGAATGTATCATTATTAGTTGTTTGTTGAGATTATGTTGTCAACAATGTAAACTTTGAAATAGGAACTATAAACTCAAAACAGGAACTCTCGCCAAAAATCCTCGAAAAAACATCAAAAATAGTGCTAAAAATGAAAAGTGTGTATACTGGAACGATGTTTTTTTTGTTTAGGGTCAATTTTGAACATGTTTTAAAAATGGCAGTGAAAATGAAAGTTTTGTGCAAGAAAAACCTTGAAAATGAAAAAGTGTTGATACTAGAATGATGATTTTTTCTAGGGTCAATTTTCAACATTTTTAAAAAATTCTAGTAAAATCGAATTTTTATGTGCAAAAAAATAGTTATCTATGAGGAAAAAAACACACTAATGTTTTTGATAGAATAACATTTTTCTTTCCTAAGTATAAACTCAACATGTTTTCAACCATGACATGCTAGATACAAAATAAATTGGAATTTTTTCAATGATAAAATTAAAAAACCATGACATTATGAACAAATTACATCACTAAATGAATCAAAATGTCATTATTTGTAATATTGAATGAAACACGCATTATATGTCTACTTTAATGTTGAATTGTAAATATTCTAAACAATAAAAATTATCATAATTAAGACATATAATCAAACAACATAAAAATGACTCATAACTTTTGATTTAACACCATATGGAAATCAAAAAATTTATTTCAAGATACGATGCAAACATCACTTATATAAATTTTTTTAGACAACTATTCAAAATCACTCATATTTTCTTATACACCATCAGAATTCACATCTTCAAATGAATTACTGGATGTAGACGAAGATGTTCCATATTCTTCTCTTTCATCAACTAGTGCCCCATTTGAGTCCACATCCATGCCCACCATTTTAGGTTTCAAAATTCTTCTAGATCTATGATTGGTTTCAGCAGACTCCCATCTCAACACTATTCCTTCTAGTAACAACCTTTTTAGAATCTCTATCATCATAGCCAAGCTAGACAGCAAATTGGTGTATGAGACCCCCTTGTTTGTGGGACAAGAGACCCACCTCCACACAACGATTTGATTATTGTCTATGAAGGCATACCTACTCTAACCCCTTCTAGTTTTTGAACCTGTGACCTCTTAGGAGGAAACACATGGTCTTAACCATTAGGCCTTTTCATGCTCTAAGAAAGTGGATTTGATTAGCTAAAGATAGTAATCTAGAAACTCACAATTATAACTCACGATCACAATATATAACACACATGTAACACACCTGTAAGATTACAAATTATGATAATATGTTTGAGAATACAAGCATAACTATTTCCTTTTATGCATCTCCAATGGGAATGTAATTATGAACTAGAATCTAGCCTAGGTTTGGAGGTTGTGTTTTAAAAATTGATGCATTAATAAAGCCTATATGTGTAACCTTAAATGTATAAAATTGTATTTTATGCTATTTCAAAAAAATTGATTTGAACATTCATTTTGTTAGGTTTAAAGGTTACATAATTTAGCACAAAATTTAACGTTGATTTCCAAGTTATGTATTTGTTTTATTTTCCAAAAAAATTACATATCTGAATATTTATATAAACTATATTAACATTATCTATCTATCTATCGATAACATAATATTATATTAGTTTAATTTAATGATATATGTTTAACATCTTCCCACATAATTTTCCAAGAGTCATTGCTACATCATATAACTTTGAAATATACTCTAAAATATCTATAGAAATCTTTTACTTTTACAATCATAAATCATAATATATAATAATATATATATATATATATAATTATATAATATATATAATATATTATATAATATTCTCAAGGAACTCTGATCATAAACGCATGAACTCATTACATATATATAATAAATATCTAACAAGTTAGTTAATTCTAATGTCTGAGGCAACCAACCCAATGTTTCTTGTTGCTAAGTTGTGGTGTAGAATCATCTCCTATTGCATATTGCTGTCATAGAGGACAAAGTTAACCATGTCCTGTTCCAAAACCTTTAAACATTTTACTAGATTCCATTAATAGTTCAATATATTGGTCAGTGGACTTTAACCATTTATGCAACCGGAAACTCTCACATAGAATGGGACACATTATAGGACTCACAAAGTGGTATACTACACAAATTCCATTAAGTCACATTAGGATAAAAAGGTCTCCCCACTAACTCGAATTCAACTTTTAATATTGATGACATGTTGTCCAGTGAGGATGTGTTTGTTGCCATTATTTTATTTAGGAAGGAAAAAAAAACTTAGTAACATCATGTGTAGAATCGATATATCGCTGGGGAAATTCTGAGAATCGTGGCGTGGTGGGGCGATTCTCACCCAGAATCACCCCATGTGCCCACGCCTAGATTGCATGTAGGTGTGGGCACATGGGGTGATTCTAAGAATCGCCCAACCACCCTGTGATTCTTAGAATCGCCCTAGCGTCATTATAGTCGCAGCTACTATATATTGTTTTTGTTGAATCATTGATAGACATGGCGAAGGCGACCACTAATTGGCTACAATGTTTGCCTATCTTCATTAATTATAACTTCAAAGTTGAGTTAATATCCAACACTATATGATGCTAAATGATTTGGTAGCCTTTCTAAGTTGGCTTGTTTGCTAACATGGGTTCTGTGAAACTATTTCTTAAGTTCATTAAGAATCATTTTTTTGGCCCCATTAGATAATGTTGTAATGCTTTGCCTGAAGTTTGAAATCATCTTTTTATACCATGTGCAACGTCTCATATCCATGCCTGGTAATTGTTAGCACCTAAATTCGCCTCAGGCTGAAGGAAGGAAAAATTCAGGGTAACCACAAACCAAGCTTGGTCTGGTAGCTAGCCCTACCAGAACAGGAGAGGGCTCTCCTCGAGTCACACTCAGGGAATAAGTAAATGAATGGCCTAAGATGACTTACAATGAAATACTTATCTTAGGCTAGTAAGCGAAAATAAAAATAAAGAGTGATTTTTGTGAATGACTATGTTTCTGGGAGGTTATGGGATCAATGGACCTTAATGAACATAGAACTTGAAATGAAGGCACAGATTATTTCGTGAGGCAAGGTAGGCTGAAAGCATAGCAATTTTAGTTTTAAAATGTGGCGGGATGGAAAGATTGATTAAGAAGTTGAAAAGGGCATGACCGACATGAATCCTTTTCGAACAGAAGAATGAACACTGTGTGTGAAATCTTCCCATAGGTAGAGCAATAGAATTGAATTCTACCTGATCTCACTCGAAAAATTTCACCAGAAATGGATACGAAATGAAACTATGGAACATAACTAAGAAATGGAGAGAATGATTAAGAAGTTGAAAAGGGCATGGGTGACATGAATCCTTTTCAAACAGAAGAATGAACACTATATGTGAAATTTTCCCACAGGTAGAGCAATAGAATTGAATTCCACCTGATCTCACTCAAAAAACTTCACCAGAAATAAAGGCGAAATGGAATACAAAACATAACAAGGTACATATGAAACATAAGGGAAACACTTGCTATACTCACAACCACAGGAATCTCATGAAACAGAGCCGCTGCCTTTCATTAATTCTTTGTAAAAATATACAATGTAGAAACAAAGTTTCTTTACCACAGTCTCCTAAGAAGTTACAAGCCAACCAACCCTTTGCAAATAGTTTGCATACAATATATAGAATGTGCCATGAAGAGATAGAACGCCCAAGGGTTGGGGAGTTACTCAAATCATTACAAAATGGAGATGAAGAGCCAACCATCAGCTACAGGTGCAGCATTACAAACATGACAAATGGCTTTGGGGTGACCATTTGCCTTCCTTCGCCACTTGGATAGAAGCCAATCTGGAGAAAAAACATTTTAAATGCCTCCTTTGGTGCCAAAAAAATGAAGTGTAGATGAGCGGGCCCACTTGGAGAAGTCGCAATCCAAAGTTTTGCGAAACGGAAGCAAATTGGCAATTTTTCCTCTGTGCGCCGCGCACTTTTCTCTGTGCGTCGTGCTACTTTGTTACCTGTTTTGGGGCAATTACAGGTGTCCAAAATGTTCCCAGGTGGGCTTGTTGGAGAGCTTGTCCTATATAGTTTCTAACCCCACTAGAATCTCTGAATTTGAAGCTCATTTGTCCCTCCAAGTCTTCATTTTCCCAAGACTACTTTCTGTGTATCCAAAAGGTGGCAGAAAGGCCATTTTTGGGCCTTTTTTGACCTTTAGGTGACCCAAAACTTATCAAAATCTCTAGCTCGGACACCAGTAGATGTAACTTTCAATGATGAATCCAAAAATGCAAACTTTTCTTCAATTTGAGTGCTAGAATTTTAGCGCCGCGCAGGGTGCACGACGCACAGAGAGAAAATCCTTGTTGTTCGCCCAAAAAAATATACATGTGACTAAAATTTGCCCAAATTTTTTGAGATTTGGGCTGGAAGTTCTCTATGGGGCGCTTTGTTGAGTCAAGGAGACCTCAGCCAAGATCCTGAGCCTATCTTGCTCTTTTGCCCTTTTTTCCCTCTTTGTGGCTTTCCTCAGTTTTGCTTTCAAACTCCTTATTCAGGCTCTCAAACTCAAGTTCCTTGCCCTGTAATGATGAGCCATGTGTCTTAGTAGTGTGTTGTCTTTGTCGGCCTTGTTCAACATTTTTTCCAGGTGCATGTTGACTCTCTCAAGAACAGACTCACGATCATCCATAACCTGTTGCTCTAATGAAGTGAATTCAATCCTCCTCTGTTGGGCAGTTAGGCGATCTTCACGGATGTTCTGTAGCTCCATGATCACATGCTAGTCTTCCAACTGTTTGTTCCTCTGCTCCAGATAGTTGATGACCCATCTAGCCCTCTCAAAATTTAGCATCAAGTCTTTGATTTCTGTGTCCTCCTCCTGGATGGTCATCCTAAGTTTGGAATTTTCTGCCTCTATCTCTTCATCCGGAATGAGGATGACACCGGTCTCCTGTGCTCCTGATGGCCCCTCATCATGCATGGGCTCCTTGCCCTTGTACAATAGCTGTGTAGTCGATGCCAGAAGCGAGGCCCCTTCCACCCTGGGTGGAGATAACACTCGCTTTGCTGCTGCAAAGAAAGGCCTGGTGCCTTTCGGATAGCCTCTCTGATATGTGACGGAAAATGGCACCACAATGGTCTCATGGCGCTCATGCTGATGAGAAGGACCACCTGTCTAATGTTTTGCCTCTGATACTACCTGTGGGGTGCTGAAGAAGTCACATGAGATAAAGTCCTCCCAAGTAATGCCCTGCAATCCCAGCGGATGATCCACCAAAATCTGGATGAGAGCAAAGTGATATACAATGTTGAGCTGCTACCAAGGAGTCTTGTGCTGCATGAACTTTCTCATCCTCTCTATGTTTCCGCAAATGAAAAATGGGAGGTTCATCATGCGTACGTTGGTGAAGTGCATGAGTAACCTGATGTGATAGGCATAAATGTGAGAAAACCTCCCCTCACAACTGAAGTATTTCATGATCAATCTCATGAGCAGGACATAATCATCTCTCAGAAATCTGAATGGGAAAACTCTCGTGAGCTGACTCAAAAAACTGGCCTTTATCTAAGGCTCATAAAGTTCCCTCTCCACCTTCATCTTCTTGTGCCACTACTCTCCAACATTCGCTATGCCTGTTGCCAATGATATGGTTTCGGGTGTCAATGTGAAGGTGACCCCTGCCAAGATAGAGTGTCCTCCATGTAGGTGAAGTGCAAAGAGGCGGGCCAACTCATGATGAATTCTAACATTTGCCACCCTCTAACAAAATTCGAAACATGCCAAGTGCTGGAAACAAGACATAGCGAGAGGACATGCCTGCAACTCAGTGAGTGTGTTTGGTTCATCCCTGACATGTCTGCCACTCCTAGGTCTCCAGGGAGCCTGTTCCCCTGAAGCTGCATCACTGTGGGTTTCCCCTTCATAACCTGACGAAATCTTCGATGCCAATGTTGCTGTTTGTACCCTGAATTTCTTTGCTTCCCTCTGAAATCACTAAACTGATAGATGCTCTGCAAATCTTTCAATTTGATAGGCTTCCCCAAAATTTGGAAGTGATTTGGCACATTCTGGGCGTTTTGACCCTGTGCGCCGCGCACAAAACCCAGTGCTCCACGTGCCTTATCTGCGCCGCGCCCGTGTATTCGTTCAACAGCGGGCTAGTTGTGTATGCATCGTGCGTGGTGAGTGCGCCGCGCTCTTGCCTGTGTGCACCGCGCTTCCCAAGTCACCTCCCAACTCACTCAAACTCTCAACAATCTCACTCTCCCACCTTCTGCAATGTCTTTCCAAGTCTCCAATGGCACAATGGCTTTGCTTTGGGCCACAATATGTATTTATAGGCTTGAGAGAAACTGGTTTGATTTTTTCCTCTTCAAAAACCTCTTTTCTAATGTTTGTGTTCTGCACTTTTTCATTGACCTTTAAAAACCCTGATTTTCACTTTTTCCTTGAAATTTTGGCTCAAATGATGAAATCTTTGGCACATTTTTGCAGGGACGGTGTGATGGGGCATCTAGCTTTGAAATCTTCGATTGCATCTGAAAATGTCAACTATCGATTTTTTGGAAAACTTTGTCATGGTTGACCTTGTTTGACTTGAGTCGATGTCTCTTGTGGTGATGATGAAGCTTTCTGCACTGTAGGTGTATGAGATCTCCCTCTGGCCTGCATGGCTAGTTTCTGGTCCTGTTTTCTCAAAGACCAAACTGATCAATTTCTAGACTCAAACCAAAAATGGCTTTGTCCTAAAATAGGACCAGACCTTGACTATCATGAATTTCATTGATTTTAGACTGAGACTTGGACTAGCAATGGGCCAGACATGAGGGAAACTGATTAGCATGACTTTCTCCGTCAGTTCATGGCATGCCCCTAGTGAAATGCAACTGGGAGAGAGGAGCGGGACACCTAATCATGAAATGCATAAAGAGTTTTGATCCCTGATGGAGGACTTGACCAAGCCGACTCTAACATTGGCTCCAATGGGGGATGGTAGCTCCTTGGAGGTGCCAAGAACAGCAGATCTCTGGAGGAGCTAGATAGTGCCTCTTGGTCCATTGGGCTATGGAGTCATCATTTTGATAAACAGTGCAAGACTCTGACTTATTTACAAAATTGGAGTAACCAAGAAATTGACTCAAACTTGAAAATTGGAATAACTCAAAAACTGATTGTACCTACTGAAACCAAACTGAAATAAAAATGGTATTTACAATGACAATGGAAGCAGCGTTCATAGATCAACAGTGATACCGTTTGAGCAGTCGACCATTGATCGGCCCTCCAGGACAATCTTCTCCGTTTATTTCCTTTAGAAGGAACACATTCTGACCCCTGTATGTTGTGATCTTGAAGGGACCTTTCCATAAATTTTCAAACTTTCCGTGCTTGCCTTTCTCCTCGTTTCTTGCATCCCATTTCAGCATTACATTGTCCACCTGAAATCTATCCATCTTTGCCTTTCTATCATAAATTTTCTTGATTTTCTCCTGCAATTTGGATATGTTCTTGAAGACTTCTTTTCTTGTTTGTTGTAAGTGGATCATTTGATTCAACCTTCTCTGCATGGGATCTTCCTCACTGCCAGCCTCCTGAAGGAGTTTGATCACTAGGGCAGTAAGAGAAGTGGGAAATACTGTGTCCACTCCATAAACAAGCTCAAATGGTGACATACCAGTGGATTTTTTGTGAGTGATCCGATCTGCCCAAAGCGCATGAACCAACCTTTTGTTCTAGCTCTTCTTATTTATTTCCAGCAGTTTCTTGATGATGTTAACTAAAGATTTATTTGAATATTCTGCTAACCCGTTGCCTTGCGGATGGTAGGCGATTGAATGTCCCAAAATTATGTGATACCTATGACAAAATTCCACGATCCTTTTTTATTTAAATGCTGCTGCATTATTAGTGATTAATTTATTGGGACAACCAAAGTGAGACAAGATGTTATTTTCGAGAAATGAAATGATTACCATGTTTGTCGCTTGTCTGGTAGGTGCTTCCTCAATCCATTTTGTGAAGTAGTCCGTGGCTGTAAGGATCCATCTATGCTGTCCGGAAGATGCGGGGTGAATTTCCCCAATGAAATCCAAACCCCATTGCTGAAAAGGAGCTCTCACTTCGATAGGCTTGAGTGGAAAAGGTTGTAATTTCTATTTTCCTTTGAAAATTTGACACTTATGACAACGCTTTACCATCTTATGCACATTAGCAAACAAAGCAGGCCAGTAGTACCTTGCTCTCAAAATTTTGTTAGCTGTTGATTTCCAAAAAAGATGACCACCACACTCTCCTCCGTGGAATTCTTCCATGGCTTTCTTTGCCTCCTCTTCCACTAGGAAGTTTAACAAAATGCCACTAGGATCTTTCCAATACAATGCAGAATTCAAAATACAAAACTTGGCAGCTTTCAATTTAAGTGTTCTTGCTTTGTTTCTAGTCATGCCACGTGATGGTGATAGATTTTTCAGCACATATATTATATCAGAATACCATGGCGACAATGCAAACATTTCGGATACCTGAATTGACGTTCCTTGCTCATTTTCATCGGTCAGGGAGGCGACCATATTTATGTCCAATGCATGCAAATTTGATTCAGCCATTAGCTTTGCCAACCCCTGTCCTTTGATCAGCTTTGTAGGCTTTATCTTCACATCGTATTCTAGCAAGGCTGCAATCCATTTGCCTCTTCTCCCTTCCGGATCGGTCTGTACCAAAACATCTTTTACAGCAGTATTAGGAACATAGGCCAGAATATGAGAATGTAGGATATATACTCGGAAATATTTTAATGCCTTTACCAATGCCAGAGCTTGCTTCTCAAAGATGTTATACTTTAAAGCTGTGTCTCTTATAGCTTTGCTGAAAAATGCAATGGGTCTTTCATGACCCTCTCTCTTCTGCAATAATACTGTTGCCATAATATGCTCTGAAGCAAAATAAAACACTATGAAATCTTGAGTATAGTCCGGGCTTACTAGAACTGGAGCTGAAGAAGGGGCCAATTTAATCAAATTGAAAGATTTTACTGCCTCATCTGTCTATTTCACCTGGCTGTCCTTTTTAAGCATGTTGGTCATTTCTTTCAAATGTTCTGCAAGATTAGGTACAACACGACGTAGAAAATTCATCTTACCATTGAATGAATGTATTTCCTTTTTGTTTCTAGGCAGATCGATTTGCTGAATTGCTTGGACACATGCGAGATCTATGCTTATGCCATCTTTTGAAATGATATGCCCAAGTAATTTGTCTTCCTCCATGGCAAACAAGCTCTTCTTTGGATTCAGCGATAAACCGTGTTTCCTGCATTTTTGAAAGACAATTTTTAGGTGATGCATGTGTTCTTCATCAGGTTTTAAAAACACCGTCAAGTCATCCAAGTACACCACCAAAAATACATCCTTCTCATTTGCAAATGACAAGTCCATTGCGGGTTGAAATGTGGCACCTACATTTTTCAAACCGAATGGCATTTTGGCATAGTGAAATGTTCCCCATGGAGTGGTGAGCGTTGTTTTGTCTCTGTCATATTCATGGACAACAACTTGATTATATTTGGAATAACCATCTAGCAGTGACATATGGGATGCCCCCACTACTCGTTGAAGTACATGGTCCATCTTGGGCAGCAGATAGTTATCCTTCAATGAGACCTTGTTTACATTTCTGAAATCAATGCATAGGCGGATCTCACCGATCTTCTTTCTTATGGGTACCAAATTAGAAATCCAGTCTAAAAATCTGATGGGCACAATGATACCTGACTTGTACAACCTATTTACCTCTTTTTCAATGGATGGCAGCAACTTTGGATTGATCCTTCTCAGCTTTTGTCTAAATGGTTTTTGATTGGGCTTGATAGGTATGGTGTGCTGAATGATATTTGTATCATAGGTCTTCAAATCTGAATAGTCCCAAGAAAATACATCTGCAACTGAAGCCATCAAATTAATATATTTGTCCTTGGCTTTTGGCAGTAGTGTTTTGGACAATTTTACCAATTTTGGATTTGATGTTGTACCAATGTTGACTTCTTCTACACCTTTCTCCATGGGCTGCAAAGTTGGCTTGCGGGCAACATCATCCTGATCGAAAAGTTCTTCAAGGGGTATCAAGCCTTTAGGAATGATGTTATTCTTCAACTGCATGACATCCATTTGATTGATCTGTACTTCACCTATACCATTCTCTTTGTCTTCATCATTTTCCTCATTGATTGAGGTTTCTTTGAACTTGCCTTTATTGAGCAAAAAATCTTTAATCTCCTCGTCATCTTGAAATACTTGCCAATGTCGCTGATTGTCTAGAATGGTTGGACGGTGCTTGACATGGATCTCAAATTTATTGCTGGAGTTCATGGGGATTTTCAAGCTGCTCGCTGCCTTGGCAAGAGCATCAGTAATACTATTTTGGATTCTTGGCACACATGTCAAAGTGTATTCGGAAAATAGCTTCAAGATGTCCAAAACTGCATTTCGATAGGCCCGCATCCTAGGATGTTTTTCTTGATATTCACCTCTGACCTGTTTTATCACCAACTCGGAGTCGCCATATATTGAAATCCTCTTTGCATTCAACTTTCTAAGAATTTTCAGGCCAGCAATCAGAGCTTCATATTCAGCCTCATTATTGGAACATTCGAAGGCCAGCTTGTAGGAGAAAACTCTCACGCTGCTAGGTACTTTGTTTGGGGCGGAGAAAGGACTGCATACCCAAATGCCAATGCCAGCTCCATCATTCCCTACTGCTCCATCAAAATCCATGGTCCATAAGCCTTCTTCCTCCTCTTGTAAGTGCTGAAAATCAGTTTGTTGCGCTTTATCTGCTTGCTGCCCATCGTTTTCAGCTGACTGCCCAATGTTTTGTTGTTTTTCTTGTCTCTCTTTCTTCAAAATCTCTCTAAAATTTTATGTTATCTTTGGAATGTCATCTACTTCTAACATCTGACTATGTATCTCATTTAAACTATCTGAAAACAAAACAAAAGACTCTAAATCTGTATGTACATAGTTAATGGGATGATTGATCAGTTTCTCCTTGCTTGTGATCATATATTTCATCTTTTGTTCCCAATATAACTTCCTCATTTGTCCAAATACTAGGATTGTTGCATAAGAGAAATCCAGCTGTAGTGTCCCTTTCAGTTTTGCTACCCAAGACCTGGAAAGAAGCATGCCAAACCTTGGAGGAATATCTGCTACCACCACATCCATCAGGACATTTTTCATAGGAAGCTGATCCAAACTCACAACCAAGTCTTTGATGAGACCTATACATCTTACTCTACTAGAATCGAATGAATAAAGATCATGATATTGTCGAGTGATATCTAGACCAAGCTTATCCATGATAGCCTTGGGCATGAGATTGTGAGACGCTCCATAATCGAACATGGCATTATGTAAGATAAAATCATGCAACCTCAAACTGATGTAGAAAGGGGGCACCTCATTGTCACGAGACTCACCATTTAATGCTGGTCCAAAAATCATTTCAGGTTGATCATCTTCTACATTTACCATGTCGGACATTGGGTGCCAATTCAATATTTTAGAAATATGTCCTTTATAAGTGTTGTTCTTCATTACTTCAGTCAGGGGGATGGATATCTTTAACTTAGAAATCTCATTCTCTAGGCTAAAGGTGGGAGTTTTTCTACATCCTTGACTGAGATCTCCTTCATTTGTTCTTCTTTTGAGGTGGCAGGTTGCTGTGATTGCTCTGCATATTTTGATTTGCTGCTCTCCGGACCAACCGCCTCCTTTCCTTTTCTTTGTGTAGCTGATAAATCATTCTTTCTTTTTTCACTCTCCCTCTTTTTCTGAATTGGTATGGCCGGCACATCTCTGTTTCTAAGTGAATATCATTGTTGTTGTGCAGACAGAGCATTCATATACCCCCTTTGATATTCTTCTAATTCTTCTTCCAACACATTGTCACTAGCTAGAATAAAATCAGTGTCTTGGTGTGTAGCTGAATTCACTGCACATTCTTCTTCTTCAGTAATGTAAGTAGGCAAGTCATCTGGGGTAAAGAGATGGTTTTCTTCGCCTATTACATTCCCATCCTCGTCTGATTCTAGTCCATGAACAAAATTCTGCTGCAAAGGTGTTTGTACTGGCTGTTGTGCAGTCTGCTCTTGAGTTCGCTGATCTCTCTGTCTTATCCTATACTGTGGCTGCTACTAACCACGAAAGTTAGGATTCCTCACTTCTGATTCTTGTTTGTCAAGTTTTACCCTTTCAAACATCTGTTCTACTTTTAGAGAAGCTAATCTATTGCAGAAGATTCTTCTTTCGCAATGGTATTCTTCTCTTCTTTGGCTCTAGCTCTTTTGGACAGCATGTTTGCCTCAACGCTGACCGCAATTCTCTGCATATCTTCCATTGTGGTGGGTTCCCTTTCTCTCAATTGATAAGCCATATCAGCATCAAAACCATCAGGGAATTTCACCATGGCTAGTCTCACGGGTGGCCTTAGATCATCTGGAATTTCACTGTATATTGTATTGAATCTCGTGCAATAATCTTGGACTGACTCACCAGCGTTTCTCTTGATTTGCTCGTACTCGGACAAAATCTGAAGAGGGTTCTTTTTCACTTCCCAACGGTTCAAGAATGTTTTAGGTAGGTCCGCCAAGGTGGCGATACTTGCTGCCGGTAAACCTCTGAATCATTTTTTCACCTCACCTACAAATGTTTGTACAAAGATCCTCATTAACACGTTCTCCACATTAATATCATAAAGTTTGAAGAAATATGTCATTCGCTCCTTGTGTTGTTGCGCAGTAATGCCGCTGGGAGAGCCATCAAAGAATGAGATTTTGCTTTGGTAATCAGCGGGCATATCATCTAGAACTTGGGGTAGAACAAGGGGTACAAAACATGCAACCATCATTTTTGGTGGATTTGGCCTTGGAGGTGTTGGAAGAGTGTGAACGGTCTGCACGGGGCTTGTACGTGGAGTTTGAGGCTGTGTGGCAATGTAGTTATCAATTAATCTGTTAGCTTTTTCCGTCTCAAGATCTACAAGAAATTGCAGATTGGGAATGGTGTAATCAGCAACCTTTTTGGATTTAGATTCAAACAGTGATATCTCGAATCGATCGTCAAACACAAGCTCTTCAAGATACTCAAAAATGTCGGGACATGAATGGGATTTGAACACGGGAGTTATGGTGCTCTCTTGACGAAGGAGCCTAGGGATTAAATTGGTGTTTTCAAAGATATGAGGAGGATCTGGGTCTAGATTGGCTCTAGTATATCGTCTCGAAGCCAGCGTGCTATTGAGAAAAATTGCAGGACACAACCAACTTGCTCAGCCTTTCTGATCCTAAGCTCATCATCCGGGAGCTTAAAATTATTAAGAAACAAGGGGATTTGATTTCAAACTTCATTCCCCAGCGGAGTCGTCACTATGTTAGCACCTAAATCCACCTCAGGCTGAAGGAAGGAAAACTTCAGGGTAACCACAAACCAAGCTCAGTCTGGTAGCTAGCCCTACCAGAACAGGAGAGGGCTATCTGTGAGTCACACTCAGTGAATAAGTAAATGAATGGCCTTAGATGACTTACAATGAAATACTTATCTTAGGCTAGTAAGCGAAAATAAAAATAAAGAGTGATTTTGTGAATGATTGTGTTTCTGGGAGGTTATGGGATCACTGGACCTCAATGAACAGAGAACTTGAAATGAAGGCACAGATTATTTCGTGAGGCAAGGTAGGCTGAAAGCATAGAAATTTTAGTTTTGAAATGTGGTGGGATGGAAAGATTGATTAAGAATTTGAAAATGGCATGGTCGACATGAATCCTTTTCAAACAGAAGAATGAACACTGTGTGTGAAATCTTCCCATAGGTAGAGCAATAGAATTGAATTCTACCTGATCTCACTCGAAAAATTTCACCAAAAATGGATACGAAATGAAACTATGGAACATAACTAAGAAATGGAGAGAATGATTAAGAAGTTGAAAAGGGCATGGGTGACACGAATCCTTTTCAAACAGAAGAATGAACATTGTATGTGAAAGTTTCCCACAGGTAGAGCAATAGAATTGAATTCTACCTAATCTCACTTAAAAAACTTCACCAGAAATAAAGGCGAAATGGAATACAAAACATAACAAGGTACATATGAAACATAAGGGAAACACTTGCTATACTCACAACCATAGGAATCTCATGAAATAGAGCTGTTGCCTTTCATTAATTCTCTGAAAAAATATACAATGCAGAAACAAAGTTTCTTTACCACAGTCTCCCAGAAGTTACAAGCCAACCAACCCTTTGCAAATAGTTTGCATACAATATATAGAATGTGCCATGAAGAGATAGAATTCCCAAGGGTTGGGGAGTTACTCAAATCATTACAAAATGGAGATGAAGAGCCAACCATCAGCTACAGGTGCAGCATTACAAACATGACAAATGGCTTTGGGGTGACCGTTTTCCTTCCTTCGCCACTTGGATAGAAGCCAATCTGCAGAAAAAACATTTTAAATGCCACCTTTGGTGCCAAAAAACCGAAGTGTATATGAGAGGGCCCACTTGGAGAAGTTTTGATCCAAAGTTTCGTGAAATGGAAGCAAATTGGCAATTTTTCCTCTGTGCGCCGCGCACTTTTCTCTGTGCGTCATGCTACTTTGGGACCTGCTTTAGGGCACTTCCAAGTGTCCAAAATGTGCCCAGGTGGGCTTGTTGGAAAGCTTGGCCTATCTACTTTCTGACCCCACTAGAATCTCTGAATGTGAAGCTCATGTGTCCCTCCAAATCTTCATTTTCCCAAGACTTCTTTCTGTGTGTCCAAAAGGTGGCAGAAAGGCCATTTTTGGGCGTTTTTTGACCTTTAGGTGACCCAAAACTTATCAAAATATCTAGCCCAGACACCAGTAGATGTAAATTTGAATTTTGAATCCAAAAATACAAACTTTTCTTCAATTTGAGTGCTAGAATTTTAGCATCGCGCAGGGTGCGCGGCGCATAGACAAAAAATCCCTGTTGTTCGCCCAAAAAAATATACCTGTGACCAAAATTTGCCCAAATTTTTTGAGATCTGGGCTAGAAGTTCTCTATGGGGTGCTTTGCTGAGTCAAGGAGGCCTCAGTCAAGATCCTGAGCCTATCTTGCTCTTTTTCCCTTTTTTCCCTCTTTGTGGCTTTCCTCAGTTTTGCTTTCAAACTCCTTATTCGGGCTTTCAAACTCAAGTTCCTTGCCTTGTAATGATGAGCCATGTGTCTCAGCAGTGTGTTGTCTTTGTCAGACTTGTTCAACATTTTGTCTAGGTGCATGTTGACTCTCTCAAGAACAGACTCACGATCATCCATAACCTGTTGCTCTAATGAAGTGAATTCAATCCTCCTCTACTGGGCAGTTAGGCGATCCTCACGGATGTTCTATAGCTCCATGATCACATGCTGGCCTTCCAACTATTTGTTCCTCTACTCCAGATAGTTGATGACCCATCTAAACCTCTTGAAATTTAGCATCAAGTCTTTGATTTCTTTGTCCTTCTCTTGGATGGTCATCTTAAGTTTGGCATTTTCTGCCTCCGTCTCTTCATCCGGAACGAGGATGACACCGGTCTCATGTGCTCCTGATGGCCCCTCATCATGCATGGGCTCCTTGCCCTTGTCCAATACCTGTGTAGTCGATGCCGGAAGCAAGGCCCCTTCCACCTCGGGTGGAGATAACACTCGCTTTGTTGCTGCAAACAAAGGCCTGGTGCCTTTCGGATAGCCTCTCTGATATGTGACAGAAAATGGCACCACAGTGGTCTCATGGCGCTCATGTTGATGAGAAGGACCACCTATCTCATGTTTTGCCTTTGATACTACCTGTGGGGTGCTAAAGAAGTCATGTGATATAAAGTCCTCCCAAGTAATGCCCTACAATCCCAACTGATGATCCACCAAAATCTAGGTGAGAGCATAGTGATATACACTATTGAGCTGTTGCCGAGGGGTCTTGTGCTGCATGAACATTCTCATCCTCTCTATGTTTCCGCAAATGAAAAATGGGAGGTTCATCATGTGTACCCTGGTGAAGTGCATGAGTAACCTGATGTGACAGGCATAAATGCGAGAAAACCTCCCCTCACAACTGAAGTATTTCATGATCAATCTCATGAGTGGGACATAATCATCTCTTAGAAATCTGAATGGGAAAACAATCGTGAGCTGACTCAAACAACTGGCCTTTTTGTAAGGCTCATAAAGTTCCCTTTCCACCTTCATCTTCTTGTGCCACTGCTCTCCAACATTCGATATGCCTGTTGCCAATGATATGGTTTCGAGTGTCAATGTGAAGGTGACCCCTGCCAAGATAGACTGTCCTCCATGTAGGTGAAGTGCAAAGAGGCGGGCCAACTCATGATGAATTCTAACATTTTCCACCCTCTGACAAAATTCGAAACATGCCAAGTGCTGGAAACAAGACATAGCGAGAGGACATGCCTGCAACTCAGTGAGTGTGTTTGGTTCATCCCTGACATGTCTGCCACTCCTAGGTCTCCAGGGAGCCTGTTCCCCTGAAGCTGTATCACTGTGGGTTTCCCCTTCATAATCTGACGAAATCTCTGATGCCATTGCTGCTGTTTGTACCCTAACTTTCTTTGATGCCCTCTGAAATCACTGACCTGATAGATGCTCTGTAAATATTTCAATTTGATAGGCTTCCCCAAACTTTGGAATTGATTTGGCACGTTCTAGGCATTTTGTCCCTCTGCGCCGTGCACAAAACCCCATTGTGCCACGCCTGTGTATCCGTTCAACGGCGGGCTGGCTGTGTATGCGTTGCGCGTGGTGAGTGCGCCACGCTCTTGCCTGTGTGCACCGCACTTCCCAAGTCACTTCCCAACTCACTCAAACTCTCAACAATCTCACTCTCCCACCTTCTGCAATGTCTTTCCAAGTCTCCAATGGCACAATGGCTTTTCTTTGGGCCACAATATGTATTTATAGGCTTGAGAGAAACTGGTTTGATTTTTTCCTCTTCAAAAGCCTCTTTTCTAATGTTTGTGTTCTGCACTTTTTCATTGACCTTTAAAAACCATGATTTTCACTTTTTCCTTGAAATTTTGGCTCAAATGATGAAATCTTTTGCACATCTTTGCAGGGACGGTGTGACGGGGCATCTGGCTTTGAAATCTTTGGCTGCATCTAAAAATTTCAACTGTTGGTTTTTTGGAGAATTTTGTCATGGTTGACCTTGTTTGACTTTTCTTTAAAACAGAGTTTTGAAGAAGAGTCGATGTCTCTTGTGGTGATGATGAAGCTTTCTGCACTGTAGGTGTATAAGATCTCCCTCTGGCTTGCATGGCTGGTTTCTGGTCATGTTTTTTCAAAGACCAAACTGTTGAATTTCTAGACTCAAACCAAAAATGACTTTGTCCTGAAATAGGACCAGACCTTGACTATCATGAATTTCATTGATTTTAGACCGAGACCTGGACTAGTAATGGGCCAGACATGAGGGGAACTGATTAGCATGACTTTCTCCGTCAGGTCATGGCATGCCCCTAGTGAAATGCAACTGGAAGAGCGGAGCGGGACACCTAATCATGAAATGCATAAAGAGTTTTGATCCCTGACGGAGGACTTGACCAAGCCGACTCTAACAGTAATAACCATCCTTCTTCCCAGGTTTCCGTAGCCTTGTAATAACCATCCTTCTTCCCAGGTTTGAATATATTTATCAGCCACCCTTCATTTATTAGTGAGCTATTTAGGAGACTAACAAAAAGTTTGTTCCACCTTAATAGTTATGTGGTTGAAAAGTTCGTTTGGTGATAATTAGACATCTATGTCTTCATTTGAAAAGAAAAATCATCCCCATTTGTAATATTAATAATTTAAAAGTAAGAGCAACTCATAAATCTATATGTATTATTATGAATTTGAAAAAGTATATTATATATTAATTTGAAAATTTAATAAACAGGTAACAAGGTTGAGCCACTAAATAATAAATAAATAAGCATCACAGATTAAATCTCATATGTCTCCAACTAAATACTTTTTGATCATGCAATCTTTTAAGATGATTATTGATTAGATAATAGGTTGTAGTTTAATATACAAGTTGTTTCATTGCTATATAATTGAATTTGTCTACGTAAATTTATATTTTCCATGTAATGATAAAAAAAATATGGGGTGGTCCATGTGCCCACGCCTAGATTGCATGCAGGCATGGGCACATGGGGCGATTCTGAGAATCGCCCCACCACCCTGCGATTCTCAAAATCGCCCCAGCATCATTATAGTCGTAGCTACTATATATTGTTTTTGTTGAATCATTGATGGACATGGCGAATGCGACCACTAATTAACTACAATGTTGGCCTGTCTTCATTAATTATAACTTCAAAGTTGATGTTGGGGCGATTATACATGGAAAATATAAATTTACGTAGACAAAAACCAGCTGCAGGGTATGTCCGTGTGCAACAAGCGGTTGTTGAGGTGGGACGAATGAAATGGGTTTCCAATGAGAAATAAAAGTTGCAGATAGTGTGAAGCAAGTGAGGGATATGTGGTTACAACATTTTTGATTTAGCTATTTCTAAGTCCTTCATCTGCCATGGTAAGGATGGGCCCTGTACCGTCAAATGCATTGGCCACGACATGTTCTCCTTTAACGTTTTGTATGTAAGTAATATGTGTGTGTGTGTGTGTAAACTGGGGTGATTAATTTGGAAAGTTAATATATATTTTCCATGTATAATCGCCCCAGCATCAACTTTGAAATTATAATTAATGAAGATAGACCAACATTATAACTTTCCAATTATAACTTTCCAAAGTTGATGTTGGGGCAATTATACATAGCTTTCCAATTTATGGTACAACTAACATAACCTTAATCATGATTATTTATATTCTTAAACAGCGATTCGATAGTTTTATGGGCAATGTTGATACATCTTATCTTGAATTTAATTGGGCAATATTTAGAATATATATTTTTTTATTGTTAAAAATTTTATATTTATTAGGTATTTTTATAGTATATTTTAGAAAAAAAATTCTCTTTTCCTGAGATTTTCAAATAGTTTTAATAGATTTTGAAAAATTATAAAAATTTACAATTAAATAAATACAACAATGTCTAGAATCTCAGACCATGTAATTTGTTTATTTTTCATGATTGTAGGCTACAGTGTAGAGTGCAGCATTACGATGGAAGGTACTTGGAATGTGACTATCTGCGGTCACGTTGAACCCATGGACTATAAATAAATATGAACAGAAAGTTAGTTAAACAACAATATTTGTTGGAACTTATGATTTTTTTTATTCATCGATTTTGAAATCTAATAATCCAATTGGATCTATTCTCAGACACAGTTGTGAGGCTTACAAAGGTCAGATATACAGTAGTTGGTATGGATTACGAAAGGTCAGGTATACATTAATTTGGCGACTATAATGATGCTGGGGTGATTCTGAAAATCACGGGGTGGTTGGGTGATTCTCAGAATTGCCCCATGTGCCCACACCTGCATTGCATACTGGAATCTGGCAATAGCTAGTAATGACACTTACTACTTTGATGCTACGATGATAATGGATTATTAGCGCAAATCTATTTATAGCAACAGATGCAGAGATTGAAATGTAGAACGATCCTTTTTTATATAAAAAAGAAAACCCAATCCAATTTGAATGAGCTAATAGATTAAGTGTAACTAATAGTGTGACGGATGTTGAGTGAATAGGTGAACCAAATTCTTAGTGGGATGCCCGGAAATGTTAGTTCATTAGGTTAGGTTTCCAAAAGCTACTCCACCATCTTTGGTCATATTTTTGTTGGCTTTAATTTGAAATAATTTAAATATTATATTTCATCGTGTGTCATCTTTAGTTTTCATGTTATAAGATGGTGTTGGTAAGTTGTTAGTGACGCACATTTTTGATATTAAGGTTTCCACTTTAACCTCTAATCCATTGAGATTATTAAAAATCTCATCCATTGACATCAATGATGTCGACATGATATTTATTTTAAATAAAAAATTTCATCCGTTGAGATTAATGGGGGAGATATCATGTTTATTTTAAAAAATGATGGTAATTTTTTTTGTTCACCCATGAATTTTGTCGAATTGCATGCAGGCGTGGGCACATGGGGTGATTTTGAGAATCGTAGAGCCACCGTACGATTCTCAGAATCACCCCAGCATCATTATAATCTCAAGGAGTATTTCCCATCTACTGCAATATCTACACTTGTAATCTTTCACAAGAATCAACCTTCACTTGTTTGTCAAATAACGTTGTCTGCGCACATGGGAATTTTCCTTGATACCTCAGTGAATGCGAACTTTCAAGGCCTGAATAGGGTTTTTGTGTATATCTGGTGGTTGATTATCAATGGAAAAATTTCCACCACTTTGAGAATTGGGCACTCTCCTTAAATCTTTCCAAACATTCTTCTAAGTGCATTTTCAATTTGAAACTTTCCAACCACAGTTTATAATGATGTTGGGGCGATTCTGAGAATCGCGGGGTGACTGGGCGATTCTCAGAATCGGCCATGTGCCCACACTGCATTGCAATGCAGGCGTGGGCACATGGGGCAATTTTGAGAATCGCCCAGCTACCACGCGATTCTTAGAATCTCCCTAGCATCATTATAGTCTTAAGGAGTATTGCCCATCTATTGCAATATCCACATTCGTAATCTTTCACAAGAATCAACCTTCACTTGTTTGTCAAATAACTCTATCTGTGCACATGGGAATTTGCCTTAATACCTCAGTGAATGCAAAATTTCAAGGCCTGAATAGGGTTCTTGTGTATAGCTAGCGGTTGATTATCAATGGCGAAATTTCCACCACTTTGAGAATTGAGCACACTCCTTAAATCTTTCCAAACATTCTTCTGAGAGCATTTTCAATTTGAAACTTTCCAAACACAGTTTATAATGATGGTGGGGCAATTCTAAGAATCGTGAGGTGGCTAGGCGATTCTCAGAATCACCCCATGTGCCCACGCCTGCATTTCATTCTCCAAATAAAATATCTATTATCTAAGACCTATGATATTTCTACGTGAAACGCAAATAATATTTTTTGGAATTTCTATAAACTCTGAAGTTTAAAATTTTTAAATTGTTCTGGTAATCTCCACCACCAGCAAATGAAGCAAATGATGAGTTGGTACCATAAATATAATTATAAGGTAAGATGACCACGTAAGGTAATGAATGGTATCATAAAAACCATCATACAATTTTGGTTATAGTAATGATGTTAACATAAGCTACCAACACCAAATCTGTTGGACTTATTGCCAAGTTAACTCCAACAGATTTGGCACTGGTAACTTATGTTAACATCATTACTATAACCAAAATTGTATGATGGTTTTTATGCGATATCATTCATTACCTTATGTGGTCATCTTACCTTATAATTATATTTATGGTATCAACTCATCGTTCCCTTCATTCGCTGGTGGTGGAGATTACCAGAACAATTTAAAAATTTAATATTTCAGAGTTTACAGAAATTCCAGAAAATATTATTTGCATTTCACGTAGAAATATCATAGGTCTTAGATAATAGATATTTTATTGGGAGAATGAAATGCAGGCATGGGCAGATGGGGCAATTCTAAGAATCGCCCAGCCACCTCACGATTCTTAGAATCGCCCAAGCATCATTATAGTCTTAAGTAGTATTGCCCATCTATTATAATATCCACACTTGTAATCTTTCACAAGAATCAACCTTCACTTGTTTGTCAAATAACCCTGTTTGCACATGTGGGCATCTGCCTTGATACCTCAGTGAATGTGAACTTTCAAGGCCTGAATAGGGTTTTTGTGTATAGTTGGTGGTTGATTATCAATGGAAAAATTTCCACCACTTTGAGAATTGGGCACTCTCCTTAAATATTTCCAAACATTCTTCTGAGTGCATTTTCAATTTGAAACTTTCCAACCACAGTTTATAATGATGTTGGGGCGATTCTGAAAATTGTGGTGTGGCTGGGTGATTCTCAGAATCACCCCATATGCCCACGCCTGCATGCTAGTGGTTGATTATCAATGGAAAAATTTCCACCACTTTGAGAATTGGACACTCTCCTTAAATCTTTCCAAACATTCTTCTGAGTGCATTTTCAATTTGAAACTTTCCAACCACAGTTTATAATGATGTTGGGGTGATTCTGAGAATCGACCAACCACCCCGTGATTCTCAGAATCACCCTAGCATCACTATAGTGGCCCCATTACTGTATACCCGGCCTTTCGTAATCTATACCAACTACTGTATATCTGGTCTTTGTAAGCCTCACGACTGTGTTTGAGAATAGATCCACTTGGATTATTAGATTTCAAAATTGATGAATAAGAAAAATCATAAACTCCAACAAATATTGTTGTTTAACTAACTTTCTGTTCATCTTTACTTATAGTCCACAGGTTCAACGTGATTGTGGATAGTCACATTCCAAGTACCTTTCATCGTAATGCTGCACTCTGCACTGTAGCCTGCAATCATGAAAAAAAAACAAATTACATGGTCTGAGATTCTAGCCATTTTTGTATTTGTTTAATTGTAAATTTTTATAATTTTTCAGAATCTATTAAAAATATTTGAAAATCTTAGGAAAAGAGAAAAGAGATATTTCTAAAATCTACCATGAAAAATACCTGATAAATATTAAATTTTAACAATAATATATATTATATATATATATTATATATATATATATTTCCCAATTAAATTCAAGATAAGATGTATCAACATTGCCCATAAAACTATCTGAATCATTGTTTAAGAATATAAATAATCATGATTAAGGTTATGTTAGGATATCGACTTTGTAGTTGTACCATGAATTGGAAAGCTATGTATAATCACCCAGCATCAATTGCAAAGCTTTGGAAAGTTATGATGTTGGTCTGTTTTCATTACTTATAATTTCAAAGTTGATCCTGGGGTGATTATACATGGAAAATATATATTAACTTTCCAATTAATCACCCCAGTATATATATATATATATATATATATATATATATATATATATATTATATATATATATATATATATATATATTATATATATAGATAGATAGTACTTACATACAGAACATTAAAAGAGAACATGCTGTGGCCGACGCCTTTGACGGTACGAAGGACTTAGCAGCAGCTAAATTAGAAATGTTGTAACCACATATCCGTCCACTCGCTTCACACGATCTACAACTTTTATTTCTCATTGGAAACCCATTTCATTCGTTCCACCTCAACAACTGCTTGTTGCACATGGACATACCCTGCAACTGGTTTTTATCTACGTAAATTTATATTTTCCATGAATAATCGCCCCAGCATCAACTTTGAATTTATAATTAATGAATACAGGCCAACATTGTAGTCAATTAGTGGTCGCATTCACCATGTCCATCAATGATTAAAAAAAAACAGTATATAGTAGCTACGACTATAATGATGTTGGGGTGATTTTGAGAATCGCAGGGTGGCAAGGCGATTCTCGTAATCGCCCCATGTGCCCACGCCTGCATGCAATCCAGGCATGGGCACATGGAACGATTCTGAGAATCACCCCGCCACCCCATATTTTTTATCATTACATGGAAAATATAAATTTACGTAGACAAATGCAATTATACAACAATGAAACAACTTGTATATTAAACTACAACCTATTACCAAATCAATAATCATCTTAAAGATTGCATGATCAAAAAGTATTTAGTTTGAGACATATGATATTTAATCTGTGATGCTTATTTATTTATTATTTAGTGGCTCAACCTTGTTACCTGTTTATTAAATTTTCAAATTAATATATAATATACATTTTCAAAATCATAATAATACATACAGCTTTATGAGTTGCTGTTACTTTTAAATTATTAATATTACAAATGGGAATGATTTTTCTTTTTAGATGAAGACATAGATGACTAGTTATCACTGAACGAACTTTTCAACTACATAACTATTAAGGTGGAACAAACTTTTTGTTAGTCTCCTAAATAGCTCACTAATAAATGAAGGGTGACTGATAAATATATTCAAACCTGGGAAGAAGGATGGTTATTATCAGGCTATGCAAACCTGGGAAGAAGGATGGTTATTACCAGGCATGGATATGAGGCATTGCACATGGTATAACAAGATGACTTCGAACTTCGGGCAAAGCATTACAACATTATAATGGGGAAAAAAAATGATTCTTAATGAACTTAAGAAATAGGTTCACAGAACCCATGTTAGCAAACAAGCCAACTTAGAAAGTCTACCAAATCATTCACCATCATATAGTGGTGGATATTAACTCAACTTTGAAGTTATAATTAATGAAGACATGCCAACATTGTAGTCAATTAGCTGTAGTCTTTGCCATCTTTATCAATGATTCAACAAAAACAATATATAGTAGCTGTGACTATAATGATGCTGGGGCGATTTTGAGAATTGCGGGGTGGCTGGGCGATTCTCTGAATTGCCCCATGTGCCCATGCCTGCATGCAATCTAGGCATGGGCACATGGGGCGATTCTGAGAATCGCCCCACCACGCCGCGATTCTCAAAATTGCCCCAGCGATATATTGATTTTACACATGATGTAACTAACTTTTTTTTTCCTTCCTAAATAAAATAATGGCAACAAACACATCCTCACTAACCAACATGTCATCAATATTAAATGTTGAATTCGAGTTAGTGGGGAGACCTTTTTATCCTAACGTGACTTAATGGAATTTGTGTAGTATACCACTTTGTGACTCCTATAATGTGTCCCATTCTATGCGAGAGTTTCTAGTCGCATAAATGGTTAAAGTCCACTCACCAATATATTGAACTATTATGGAATCTAGGAAAATGTCAAAAGTTTCAGAACAGGACATGGTTAACTTTGTCCTTTATGATAGCAATATGTAATAGGAGACTATTCTACACCACAACTTAGCAACAAGAAACGTTGGGGTAGTTGCCTCAGACATTAGAATTAACTTACTTCTTATACTATAATATATATATATATATATATATATATATATATATATATATTCAGAAGGTTCATTGGAAGTGGTGGGTGAAATACTATTATTTTCTTACTAGTGATATGATGACTTATAATACCATGATTGTAATGACTTTGTGCATTTATGATTAAGAATTCCTTGAAATATATATATGAGATTTTTGTGAAAAGTAAAATATTTCTATAGATATTGTAGAGTATATTCAAATTTATATGACGTAGCAATGACTCTTGGAAAAGTTATGTGGGAAGATGTTAAATATATATCATTAAATTAAACTAATATAATATTATGTTATATATATATTGATAGATAGTGTTAATATAGTTTATATCAATATTCAAATATGTAATTTTTTTGGAAACTGAAACAAAATAATAACTTGGAAATCAACGTTAAATTTTGTGCTCAATTATGTAACCTTTAAACCTAACAAAATGGACGTTCAAATCAATTTTTTTGAAATAGCATAAAATACAATTTTATACATTTAAGATTACACGTATAGGCTTTATTAATGCATCAATTTTTAAAACACAACCTCCAAACCTAGGCTAGATTCTAGTTCATAATTCCATTCCCATTGGAGATGCATAAAAGGAAATAATTATGCATATTCTCAAACATATTATCATAATTTGTAATCTTACAGGTGTATTACATGTGTGTTATATATTGTGATCGTGAGTTATAATTGTGAGTTTCTAGATTACTATCTTTAGCTAATCAAATCCACTTTCTTAGAGCATGAATAGGCCTAATGGTTAAGGGCATGTGTTTCCTCCTAAGAGGTCGCAGGTTCAAAAACCAGAAGGGGTTAGAGTAGGTATGCCTTCGTAGACAATAATCAAATCGTTGCATGGAGGTGGGTCTCTTGTCCCACAAACAAGGGAATCTGATACACCAGTTTACTGTCTGGCTTGCCTATAACCTTAAAATTGGATAATAATAATAACTAGGATATAGATTGTTAGAAATTCATAATCTATAAGGGTGAAAGCATGGAGTTGGGTTACACTTTTTGGCAAGAGATGGCATGTTTGGGTGGGAAAAATGATTGCTCGATTGAGCCCTTTTTAAGTGCTCAATCGAGCCGTTTGAGGACTTAAACAATGTAACCCAATGTTATTTAGGAGATTGATTTAGCCATGTCTTTGCGGCAGTCAAATGAAGGAGATTGGGTTTTGGATTTATTTTCTGGCTCACGTAAGTTTTGTTATATGGAATTGAATTTCAATATGTTATTTATTAATTTATATGTCATTGTACTAATTTACTTCATTGTTTCTTTTGTACTTGATAATTAGGCACAACGCTAACATGTTGCCTTCAAAAAGGAAGAAATTCCATTGCCATTGAAAAGGATCCAATACAGTGCAATTTTATTTAGCAAAGAAATAATGCTGTTCAATTTCTTCTAGATGCAATGAAAGAAATTTGGTTGAAGGAAGGGGACTTCAGTGAATCATGTGTGGCGAAAAAGGCAAAGGAACCCCGACCACCATTACATAGAATGATTGGAAAGGCATGCATTGGGAGATTCACAGACATCAAAGATCCATTAGAGGAGGAAAATAAGCAAAATGAAACAGAAAATATTGTGGAAGAAGATAATGATGAAACTCGAGAGGATGAAGAGTTTGGATTATGTGACATTGTTGATTAAATTTAAGTTATGCTTGGAAATCAAGCTCATTTTTGGAAACTATTAATTAGTTATACTTGTAATGTTTTGACTTTGACATTTTAAGAAAAGAATAAGCACTCAATTAAGGTTGTTATGTGTTCAATATTTGTATTATGTGATTTTGGCATTCATTTTTATGTTAATCATTATTCTTTGAAAAAAACAGTGATTATTATTATTTTTTGACATGAAATTCATAAAAAAAACTATTATTTAACCATTTTTAGTTAAAATTTTCCTATAAAAATTGTGATTTTGACATGTCATCTCTAGTAAAAAATTACAAAAAATTATCAAAACGTGTAGTTTTTTAGTTATATTTATGTTAAAAACGGTTATTTTTTTGTCAATTGTTAAAAACTATTGTTTTTTAGAGACAATTATTTCATTTGGATTGAAATATTAATTAATGATGTATAAATATGTAGAATATCGAAAATTCAAAATATCGACCTTCTTCTTTAAATACGCAAAATAATAAAAACCTCACTACAAAAAAAAATTAAAATAAAAACAAGAAATATGAAGAAGAAGACCACTTCAAAAATTATTAAATTTAGAAAATAATTATTTAGATTTCATACATTAGAAAATTTAAAGTCAAAAAATAGGTCTTTTAAAAAAATGGCCTGATGCAAAATTACCACTTTTTTAAATCAGCATGAAAATCACTACCATTCTAAAACATAATGTACATAAAAAAATTTAAGTGCCAAAAACTATGCTCTAGAAAAGAAATGTGTGTTCTACATCACCCCTTTTCAAAATCGGGTCACTTTTTTGCTATCTCTACAAAACAGGTAATAGTATCAGTTCCTGTTTCAAAGTTTACATTGTTTGTATCAGTCAAGTTGTGGGATTTATTTAGGATTCATATCCTATTCCTTAGGGAGTTGTTCAAACTCTTCAATAAACTTGTAACCTTATATATGTACGAGCTTTCTTACTAATGTTGAATAGAAGTGGCTTGTGAATAGGCACTCTCAAGTTGAGCCAACCTGACCTGACAGTTGTACATTCCTGTCATAGTTGGTCCATTATTAAATTATAGGAAGTTCAATGGAGTCTAGATCATGATGAATTAATAATATGGTATGAGTGCAATCAAGGATCCATAAGGTAGAGCCAATCTGAATTTATTCCCAATGTCCACCTGTGAAATGTAATTGTTTATATCATAATATAACACATAATAACTTTCCTAACCTGGGATTAATGGTGAAGTGTATGTGTGGCTATGAATTTTTGGGCATGGATATGTAGCATTCAAGTGTAGAAATCGAGTAGAGATTTTATATACTGAGTTTTATGATGTCAAACATTGGACTCTCGTTTGTTCAATGCATTAAGTAACTAAGTGGAGGAATGCTTGAATTAAGAGATGTGTGGAAGGAGGACGAGATTTGAGAGGCAAACCTTGTAGTTGTCAGGAACATTATCATTAGTCATAGAGGCAATGTTGACAAGAATTATGGTATCACTTTTATGTTCTAGTGATCACTATTTGATTCCTATAACATTTATGTAAATCTGGTTACAGAGATAAGTCAATCTGAACAGAGGGTTATTGAAGGTAAGAAATATAATTTGTAGCTACATGAACGTAAACCTGGAAGAATTTATTTACTTTTGATGAACTCAAGGTTTAGATTTTGGTAGTTAAGAGATTAATGAATCTGAGCATGTTCATACATGTAACTCATAATTTAGTTGCAATAGAATGTTGAACATATGAGTATAATAGGATGAGGAACATTTTGGAATGCAGCTTCCTGTAACCACATGATGAGGGTTAGACTTCTTTGTAAGCATAGGTTGCTAGTAGCATTAATATATCTATCAAAAATTATATTGCATCAATTATAAAGATTATGTTAGACATTATTAAATTTAATAATGTAGATCCTAATTTCTATCATATTTATTACTTTATTATAAATGTATATTATTAATAAACTAATTTTATATAATTAATGTATAGTTTAAAATACATATTATTAAATTGAAATATTTTATCCTCGATGGAGGGACAAGCAGAGAGGAAGGGATCTCAGGGGGGTGTTTGCCAACCCATTGACTCCCACAATGATTAAGGTGGGGAGTGGCGTGGCACGCTTTCCCCTTGCATGAATATGTGCAAGATTATTGTTCATAAATGGTGTAGTCTATCAAATTAACTCATTCATTTTTGATGGAGTTGATGTAGTGGAGGGAGGAGTAGAGGCTTCGCTGGTGGTAAGTAACTTTGTCCTATGTTTTTCTGATTTGAATTGGATTTTCCATTATTTTCCCTGGTTGGTTTTGAAGGAGTTCGCGATGGAATCTAATGGTTAGGATATTTCCAAGTGGAAAAATATCGAGAAAGGATTTCTTTGGCTCCTATCATTGTGCAGTCTCAACCAAAGGGGGGAGAGGGATTGCACTTGTAGAGCAGTTGTTGGGAAACACCAAAATCATGGCCTCAATGCTGTAGGAGGTCACTAGACACATCGTAGCCTTGATTAAAAACTTAAGGTGGTTTCATTTGCACCCATTGTTTTTGGCTTTTCTTTTTTTTTGTTCTTCTATTGTGCATTGGATTTTCAACTTAGGTTAGTCTGTTAGAAGCCTCTATCTCCAATATGTGTTTCTAGGTGTATGGCCAAATTTTGTTTGGGGCTCTAATAGAGGCTATCCTCTTAGTTTAGTTAGTATGTGCTAATCTACAAGAGGATTGGGCACAATTGTATTATTTCCATTGGGTAGTCGTCTTTCAAGAGGGGCTCTTTGTTTCAAGGGTTGGGTGGAGGCTTGGAGTGTTGGAAAATGTAACTAGTTTTGCTCTTCATAATTGTCATTGTACTCATGTTAATATGCAAAAAGAATTGATTTCTAAAGAAAGAAGTTCGATTTGAGGCAAGAAACAAGAAGGAAGCTAGAGCAAAGATCAAGAAAGCAAGAAGAAGTCAAGAAGATATTTTTTTGGGCCTTATTCTCTCACACATGCGAAGGTTAGGGCTACTGGGAGGTCGATAATTACAGGAGGTCGAGTATTACAGATCCAAGTTGCAAGAGAGTTGAATACTCTAATTTGACCTAGTTTCACTCTCGCTGACTTTGGAGACATTGACTTGCATAGAGGAAGACTTCTTAAAGGGTTGACACATGCCATAAAGAAGGATTTATGTTGTTCCAAGAGACTAAAGTTGCAGATTTGAAGTAGAGGACTAAAAATCTGAAGTGGAGCAGATTTGAAGTGGTTTGACCTTTGTTGACTTGGTCAAATTTTGACTTGTTTGGAAGATATTCTTGAAGGGTTGACTTGGTCCTTGGAGGAGGACTTGGTTTAGGGTTTTGGGTCTTGGTTTTCTCATTTGAAGTAGATTCTAAAAAGAAGAGAAGAGATTATTTCTAGGTTTTCCCCTTGGAGGGGTTTTACCCTCGCTTGGAGCCTACTTTTTGTGTCCATTATATTTATTGTTTTTCTCTTGATAATTGTTTGATGAAACGAACTAACAAAGAAAGATAAGCATATAACTAAAGTTCATAAACAATTATTAAGATTAAGGAGAATTTGAATTAATAGTTGAATCTAAATTAATAGTTTCCCCTACTACATTCTCCAACATGGGGTTAAAAGTGTTAACCTCAGGGAGGCTTTAGTGAATCCTCAAATGAATTCCCCTCTTAGTGTGTGTCCTAACTGCAACCATACCATGCCAGGAGGCTTGTCTTGTGGGTTGACCAAAATGACTTGTCAACAAGGTAATTGTCACTGTGGAAAGGGGGAATGTGGGCAATCTAGTCACGACCAACGTAGTCTATCTTGGGTTGAGATTTAGGCAGAGGAGACAACTGCCACTTTTCAATCATAACTCAAATAAGATCTAATTTTTATGAATTTCATAGTGAAATTAGGCATTGGTCAATTCCCAAAATACTATGGGATGAAAGAATATGTAACATTTACTATATTAAGTGCTTTGAATCTAAAAAGCTTTTTCTCTTAAATTGTTCATCTTATATACACATTTGTTCTAATTTTCAAAATATTTGTCATATTACCAACCTTTCTAACCTTTCAAATTAAAAAAACTATAATAGAAATACTCATACTCCTATTAAGAAACAGGAAAGAAAAAACATTAATGTTTCTGATCTATAATCATCTATCTTTTTATTTTACTTTGATTAGATGATAATAATAATAATAATAATAATAATAATTAAAATTTCTTTTATTAATTGATGTGAAACAAAAAAATCGTATCATTTTCAATAATTTATTTAGAACAGAAAAATTACTGTCACAGAAATGGTGAATTTAAACTTGACAACCAACCTAGTTTTCGATATGTGAATGTAAATTTGACCATCAACTTACTTTTCGTAGCGTTAAAATTCCAAACATGATGATGAACCTGCCGAATAATCGTTATTATTAACTTACATGAAACTCAAAAGATAGATTCGGCATAGATATTTTAATACAGATGATAAGGAAATGAAGTATCCTATATCTTCAACAACATTTATCAAATACGTGGATTTGATAAATGCATCCTATAAAATTCATCTGGTTAGTCAGGTCATGGCCTCTCCCATCTATAGCTGGACTTTCTTCAACTATCCTCCAGGAACCTTTAACGGTTTGTAGGCTTACAGCTCAAGAAATCTACGAAAAAATGAATCAGATGATATCCAAAATCTTCAAAAACTGGTTCCTATGCATCAATTTGGTACTCATTGCATTGTTATGCATCAAAATGACCGGCCAAGAGGTCGATGTGTCTACAGGGCCAATCGGGGCTATACTGCTAGAGACAGGCAACTTGAAGCAACCGACCGACCTATGTAGGAATTTACAGGGTAAGTTCCTCAGAAAGAACACCAAAAGGACACCGCTCACAACCAGATCTCAAATCAATACACCAGTATTTTTGACGTGGTTAAAACCCTCAAAGAGGGAAACAGTCCACGGCCTGAGCCAA
>APFE030423298.1:7725-20873 GCA_000404065.3 Pinus taeda | reverse complement strand
AATATTTTATCCTCGATGGGGGTGGACAAATAGAGAGGAAGGGATCTCAGGGGGGTGTCTGCCAACCCATTGACTCCCACCATGATTAAGGTGGGGGGTGGCGTGGCATGCTTTCCCCTTGCATGAATATGTGCAAGATTATTGTTCATAAATGGTGTAGTCTATCAAATTCACTCATTCATTTTCGATGGAGGTGATGTAGTGGAGGGAGGAGTAGAGGCTTCGCTAGTGGCAAGGAATTTTGTCCTATGTTTTTGTGACTCGAATTGGATTTTTCCATTATTGTCCCTGGTTGGTTTTGAAGGAGTTCGCGGTGGAATCCAATGGTTAGGATATTTCCAAGTGGAAAAATATCGAGAAAGGATTTCTTTGGCTCCTACCATTGTGCAGTCTCAACCAAAGGGGGGAGAGGGATTGCACTTGTAGAGCAGTTGTTGGGAAACACCAAAATCGTGGCCTCATTGCCCTAGGAGGTCACTAGACACATCGTAGCCTTGATTAAAAACTTAAGGTGGTTTCATTACTCTCATGATATAATTCAAACTACTTAGCTCTTCTAGTGTGCACCCATTGTTTTTGGCTTTTCTTTTTATTGTGTTCTTCTATTGTGCATTGGATTTTCAACTTAGGTTAGTCGGTTAGAAGCCTCTGTCTCCAATATGTGTTTCTAGGTGTATGGCCAAATTTTGTTTGGGGCTCTAATAGAGGCTATCCTCTTAGTTTAGTTAGTATGTGCTAACATACAAGAGGATTGGGCACAATTGTATTATTTCCATTGGGTAGTTGTCTTTCAAGAGGGGCTCTCTGTTTCAAGGGTTGGGTGGAGGCTTGGAGTGTTGGAAAGTGTAACTAGTTTTGGTCTTCATAATTGTCATTGTACTCATGTTAATATGTAAAAAGAATTGATTTCTAAAGAAAGAAGTTCGATTTGAGGCAAGAAACAAGAAGGAAGCTAGAGCGAAGATCAAGAAAGCAAGAAGAAGTCAAGAAGATATGTTTTTGGGCCTTATTCTCTCACACGTGTGAGAGTTAGGGCTACTGGGAGGCCGATAATTACAGGAGGTCGAGTATTACAGATCCAAGTTGCAAGAGAGTCGAGTACTCTAATTTGACCTAGTTTCACTCTCGTTGACTTTGGAGACATTGACTTGCATAGAGGAAGACTTCTTAAAGGGTTGACACATGCCACAAAGAAGGATTTATGTTGTTCCAAGAGACTACAGTTGTAGATCTGAAGTAGAGGACTAAAAATTTGAAGTGAAGCAGATTTGAAGTGGTTTGACCTTTGTTGACTTGGTCAAATTTTGACTTGTTTGGAAGATATTCTTGAAGGGTTGACTTGGTGCTTGGAGGTGGACTTGGTTTAGGGTTTTGGGTCTTGGTTTTCTCATTTGAAGCAGATTCTAAAAAGAAGAGAAGAGATTATTTCTAGGTTTTCCCGTTGGAGGGGTTTTGCCCTATCTTGGAGCCTACTTTTTGTGTCCATTATCTTTATTGTTTTGCTCTTGATAATTGTTTGATGAAACGATCTAACAAAGAAACATAAGCATATAACTAAAGTTCATAAACAATTATTAAGATTAAGGAGAATTTGAATTAATAGTTGAATCTAAATTAATAGTTGCCCCTACTACATTCTCCAACATGGGGTTACAAGTGTTAACCTCAAGGAGGCTTCAGTGAATCCTCAAACGAATTCCCTCTTAGTGTGTGTCCTAAATGCAACCATACGATGCCAAGAGGCTTGTCTAGTGGGTTGAGCAAAATGACTTGTCAACAAGGTAATTGTCACTGTGGAAGGGGGGAATGTGGGCAGTCTAGTCACGACCAACGTACTCTATCTTGGGTTGAGATTCAAGGCGAGTAGACGACTGCCACTTTTCAAACATAACTCATATAAGATCTAATTTTCATGAATTTCATAGTGAAATTAGGCATTGGTCAATTCCCAAAATACTATGGGATGAAAGAATATGTAACATTTACTATATTAAGTGCTTTGAATCTAAAAATCTTTTTCTCTTAAATTGTTCATCTTATATACACATTTGTTCTAATTTTCAAAATATTTATCATATTACCAACCATTCTAACCTTTCAAATTAAAAAAACTATAATAGAAATACTCACACTTCTATTAAGAAAAAAGAAAGAAAAAACATTAATATTTCTCATCTATAATCATCTATCAAATAATAATAATAATAATTAATTAAAATTGCTTTTATTAATGGATGTGAAACAAAAAAAATCGTATCATTTTCAATAATTTATTTAGAACAGAAAACTTACTGTCACAGAAACGGTGAATTTAAACTTGACCACCAACCTAGTTTTCGAAATGTGAATGTAAACTTGACCATCAACTTACTTTTTGTAGCGTTAAAATTCCAAACATGATGATGGACCTGCCGAATAATCGTTAGTATTAACTTACATGAAACTCAAAAGATAGATTCGGCATAGATATTTTAATACAGATGATAAGGAAATGAAGTATCCTATATCTTCAACAACATTTATCAAATACGTGGATTTGATAAATGCAGTCCTATAAAATTCATCTGGTTAGTCGGGTCATGGCCTCTCCCATTTATAGCTGGACTTTCTTCAACTATCCTCCAGGAGCCTTTAACAGTTTGTAGGCTTACAGCTCAAGCAATCCACGAAAAAATGAATCAGATGATATCCAAAATTCTCAAAGCCTGGTTCCTATGCATCAATTCGGTACTCATTGCATTGTTATGCATCAAAATGACCGGCCAAGAGGTCGATGTGTCTACAGGGCCAATCGGGGTTATACTGCTACAGACAGGCAACTTGAAGCAACCGACCGGCCTAGAGGTTGATGTGTCCAGAAGGTCCATCAAGGGTATACTGTTTGACAGAGACAGAGGTGGCCTCGTGGTGCTACTTTTGCTGATCGTTCCCTATCGGCCTGGCGGACGGGTCTCTTTCTGTGCCCTCCACTTGGCATGAAAGAGAGATCCCCTGAGTATCGAACCCAGAGAGATGGAATGGTGTATAACATGGGAAATTCTGAATCAAAGAACTTGTTAATACGGAGCTCCATAAATGTATACGGACAGGAAACTGAAGATCCTCTTCTTGGTATGTGTGGGGGTAATTGCATTGGAGCAGTCAAAATGGAGAATTTGATAGCAAGGGTATTGCGAGAAAGAAAATGAATGTTAAATAGGAATATCATATGAGGGAAAAAAATTCCATCCAAGGACTTTGGAAGGGCATTTTTAGTTAATGCTCATTAAGTGGTGAAATGATTATATGACAGAAATCGTTATACATTTAAAAAAAAAATATTGAAGGATTTTTTTACTTTAACTTAGATTCTTTTGGGTACAACTTTTATATTTTTATAGATTATTTTTTGCAGAAATAAGATGTTATTTTGCAATAAAAATTTGAATTTGAGTGAAGAGGATTCTAGTTTTTCTTCTCAATCACATAAAATAATATTAATAGATAATTTTATTTTAATATATTATTTCAAACTTTCTATAAATTAAGATAATCACTCTAATTACTTTACTAGCTACATGGTTGGGGCATTTCACTATTGAAGACATACACGCATTGTACAATTGAAGGCATTTGTTCAAGTCACTTGTTAACGGTGTTTGACTTAAGAAGTACATCGCTTAACAACATTGGCATGTTCCAAGTGAAAACCTTTCTAAGGCACTAAGGACATGGGTTAGTTTGAAAACCACTCTTTCATAGAATAACTAACCAAATTATTTGTAAAATTAGTAATTTTCTTTTCTGATCATAATTTAGTAAGTTGATTACAAAATACAACTATTTATTAGAAATAGAGTAATTGAAATAACACTTGGAGAACCATTGAAAAGAGGAATCACAAATTAATTAGGCAGACACGATAGAAACATGGAGCAAGAAATAGATTTGTGCAATCTCTTGAAGAACATAGGTCAAAAGAACATGGATGGACACCATTCTAAGGATGAAAGAAGCCAACAACGATTAGAGATCACTATAATAAAAGAACAGACTCAATAGACAGATTCAAAGTACAAGGTAGAAGTCAATCCAAGGAAAGAAAAGCCCACTTGATGGAACATGGTCATAATGAACACATCGATGCGACATATGATCGGGAGAAGAGCATCGACCACACATCTAAGAGAAGTTATAGGAAAGAAGTCAGAAATAAATGTTATTTGCATGAGTTTGACAAGACAACTCATAAAAGACAAGAATTTAATTTTAAAAATATGGGTAATCAAATGCAGCAGACTATTAATAACACACCACATACCCAATGAGTCCCATTACCTTCAGAGGCATATCATCCATCAACTTGAATCATAACAAAATCATTTAATGTTCCACAAAGTAGGTGGTAAACATGTGGGATGCATGTGCTAAGATGCATTGAAAAATCCAACCACGCTTCTGTTGAGATTGCAACAAGATGATGGAGCTTAGTGAAAAGAGTCGCCTTCACTAAGTGGGCCCGCAGGCTATTTTTGGCGCAAGTCTATTTTTAGACTATGTCTATTTTTAGACATATGGATCATGTCTATGGATTGCAGGTTGTTGTTTATGAATGATTGATCAAGTTGGAAAAAATAGATGGACTTCTATTTTTAGACCACAGCGGAGTGACACCACAGCGGAGTGACTGCTCAGTCTAAATATAGAACAGTCAAATATTATTAGCTCATAATAATATTTAGACTATAAACTTTGTCTTATTCTCTTGGAGCACTTCAGGATGAGCTACGGATGTGGTACATGCAGATCCCAGAAGGAAATACGTGGTTACCTATGGGAATGACTAATATTTGCATGCAGGACTTCAGTTAGAACTCAAGTGAGTTGAGTTTAGTGGACTGGAGGTGCAGTTGATGGAGTTGTGTTCAGTTTAGCTTTGTTAAACTGGTTGTATTTAGTCTAACTGGCAAATAGACTAGAGATAAGTTGGGTGAATTAGTTATTAATTAATTCACAAGTTATTAACTCATAATGCAACTATAGAATACATTAGTTAACTCAGTTGCATGTCAGTGCATGTTCAGTTCAACAGGGACAGGTGTTAGAGGAGCAGATTGCTATCAGTTGTGACTATAGTTGTGCATGATGAATTGCACAATCAAAGGGATTGAGTATGCCAATGAGTTTGCCCATGTATTTGCCCACATTGTAGCTTGTGCTCACGTGATTTTGCCAAGTAAATACGAGTTTTCTTGAGCCATTATCATTCATTCTCATGCACGTATTGAGCAGCGGAGGCAGGCAAGCAGTGGAAGAGATTTGGAGATCAGATCTGACCTGTATTGTGTGTAACAGAGGTGGAGATACTTGTGAGAATTATTATGCTATGTAATGTTACATGACTCAATCATTAATATACAGATAGTTGGGGTTTTTAGCGAGATGCTTTCCCCAGGATACATACTGTGTTAATGTGTGAATGCTCTTGATGATTTATTGTTATTGATGCTGCTATATTGATGATCAACATAGAGGAGCTTATGTATTGTGTATGTTTTCCACAATAATACATGATCAGGATAATCTCCATTGAATATGTGTTAAATTATTCAAAATTTCTACAATTATACCCAATGCAGGGGGGGTGACTTCATTCATAAAGATAGAAATATAGAGGCCAAATTAGATTTTATAGTAGCCTTCATTCAGCCAAACATCTCCAGCTTTATTCATAATTTTTAGCACCAAAAAGCAGATCGAACCCAAGAAAATTTATCCATTTTGAGGTTGAATTATTTGTGCATTTCCAGAATTTAGTGTGCCAAGCATGGAGGATGAATTCTACTTCGTGGCTAGACTTACCCAAAGAAATAGAGGGCCAAATTCTATGTGTTGGAGCTGCCCATATGCTGAGACCATACTGTCAAAGAGGCCCAGAATCTCCACTATCTTGATTGAGTTTATAATGTTGGAAAGGGACCAAATTTCTCACTCAATTTTCTGAGAATGAACCAGGTCTGCACAAAGAAAGAGCGAAGACTGATGGACAAAATCACTTTATAAGTTGCAACAATAGTTGGAATTAGTGCTTCCGCGCTCCAAAAACTCCTTTTTGGAAATTTTTGAAAACTTGGGCGACCTGAAATTGGAGAATAGATGCAATCTCATTTTATGGGTAGCAACAACACATTCAAATTCTCTGTGTATAAAGGATTAATAGAGAGCTGAAAAACTAACTCTTATTCTTACTGTTATACTCCCACATTCCAATTTTACTCCAAGAAGACCTCAAAAGCCCATAACTTGGAAAGTATTTTTGCAGGTGGTAGCCCCGATTTGCAGTAAGGTGGCAGCTTCACAGCAAAATCTTGGTAGTGTGAAGGTGTTTTTTTTAATGGAGAGGTAGTATATTTTTTGAAATAATTTGTTTTTGTTGGAGTGATAAGTTGAATGTTGAGAGTCTAATGGAGAGATAAGGAGTGGATAAATTATTTTTTTATTTGGGGAGTAATAAGGGTGAAGATTGGGATTAATTTTCTAATAAGGTTGATGTGAAAGAGAGGTAAAACAAATATTGAAGTTAACTTTGATGCTAGAGATTGGAATCATCATTGTTTTAGAGTCATTTTTTGAAGCCAATTTGATGCCAAGGAGCTTTCAGTCTCTGCTTGAGATGCCTCACTAAAGGCATTGTCATGATGATGTATCTTAAAGGTTAATAAAAACATATATTTTTGTGATGATCATGTCCTAGATTTGCCTGAAATTGAATAAGGGGATCATAGGCACACTCTGTGTCGTGAATGTGATTGCATGATTTGAGTCAAATTTATAAAACAAAATCACTTAAACAAAACAACCTAATGCACATAAGAAAGTTTACATATACAAGTCATCGATCAAGCTCCTGCAATCAAAGCTTCCATAATCAATTAAGTTCATAAGCACAAAGCATCACATCATCAACTTAATAAAAGTAATATTCAGAATCAACATTTTAGAATAACTAATAAATGCCATCAAGTTAAGGACGCTACAACTCAGGAATTTCAAGTCCAAACGACATCAACATTATGAACACTTTCTGTATCACTTGTAATGTTTTAACTGAATTTTCTGGGTGCATTTTCGGTTGTAACTGACACCTTCATTTGATTTGTTACAGTACATACATTAAGTCAAGTTAGCTGTTACTTGAACATTGAATTTATCATTTGTCATTTGGGTGCATTTTCGACAGTGTTCGACACCCATTATTTTTCATCACATTCAGTGCATCACTAAGTGTAGTAATCAACCAAGAGTTCAAGAAAATAGGTATTTAAAGCAAGTAAAACAATCAAGCAAGTGAACGTGTTCATAAAACAATCAAGCAAGTTCAAGCACATAATCAAACAAGCAATCATCTTCAAAGGAGCATGGACTCTAATCTTCATGTAAGCATCCAAACAAGCATGTGTCTAGAATAAGCGCTAAGATCAAGTGAGCATGTCAAGTAACAAAATCAAGTGCGACAGTTGAACAAACATCAAACGAGCCTGTGTAAAGTTCATTAGAACATTCATAAAGTTCCTTTCAAGTAAAGTGATCATCATTAAGAAAACATCAAGTCAACAATTCAATCAAGTGTTTAAAGCATTAGCAATTAGCAAACAGTGCAAGCGAGCTTGTCATTTCAGTCATCAACTCAAGTGCACAATTTTCAAGCATGAATTCTACACCAAGTGAGCCTGACTTCAAAGTAAGCAAGACAACATGGTGACACAGATTCAGCGGTCCCAAATTCTTCACCATTTAATGTTATCATTAGCACATGACATGGTGCACATCAGCAAAACCACTCTTGCTAACATTCAAGTGCATCTTCAACATGCACATGAAACGATTGAGTTCCTTTAACTAGAATTGCAACTGCAGAGAATTGAGTTGCAAGAGAAGCGTGTTTCTTCCAAGTCTTTTCCAGATATAGCTGATCATTTGAAATCATTCATCCGACTAGCTTCAAGTATTGAAGTTGTTCCAATGCAACTTTCTTTCAAACCCATCATCAAGCCATGGGAAGAAATCCAAAGTAATAAAAATCAATGCGGCTTAGGATATGTCAAAGATTATGACAACTTACATATCCCTGATTATTCAAAGCCCATTCATTTCATCAGTGCCAGATTGCTTGAAAATATCACCTCAGTAAGTTCTCTGCAAGTTGCAGATAGACATCAGTGCACATAAACTGAAAGTGCAGACAAAAAGAAATTCATGCCAACTCAAGTTGCAGACAAACCAAAATGTTCTCATTGTCAAAGAACCGGTCATCTAGAAGATCAGTGTTTTGATCTCCATCCTTGTCACCATTGCAGCAAGCAGAATCATTCATCAGAGAAATGCTGCAAATGAGACCAACCTGTCAGATTAAATATCAATTATTCATGGATTGATCCATGGGAATGGTCTTCCATAGCCAGAAGATTGTACAAGTTTTACAATTGAATTCAGTCACACATATAGTAGCTAACAATCAAATAATTATGGTACTCTTGTGTAGTTGAAAGGGGGAGTACAACAGTGTAACTATCCTACACCTGAAGGGGGGGGGAGTTCAGATATCAAATTCAGATGATTGTCTCTGCTTTCAGCTGACAAAGGGGAGAAAATGTCAATGAAATTGACAAGTGGTTATCAGACTAAAAGTTTCGACAACATCATCGAAGCAACAAGTGGGCATCTTCAAATCAGCCAATGGGCATCAACAATAAAAGCTGCAGTGAGCAGTTTTTCAAATGCAGCAGGCGATCATCATCAACAAATACGCCAATGGGCGTTCATCACATTTTGTCAGCGGACACATGATGATGATTGCAAGCAAAGGACCAATGGATCCTTTTGCAGCTTGGAAAGTTCTAGAGTTGTCAAGCAACATTCAGAGATGAATGAAACATGCAACTGATTCATGTTCTCTTAATATTTGAGTTTTTTCAGCATCCAGCTTTGGCGGTTTTTTTCGGCAAATTATTTTTGAGGATCGACTTGAGAACTTGGAAGATGGTTCCTTATTCATTTTGGATTTATCATTAGTGGGGGAACGTTAGCCTCACTCTCTTAATAATAAATTAATAAATTCAAATATTAAATTAAATTAACAAATTCATAGGGTATATAATATTAATCATTTGAACAATATTTTCCACAATATGAGGTTGGACCATGGTTGACGGTTGACCATGATTATAAACCCAAGAGATTTATATTAAACCCAAGGATTAATATTATAAATCCTATGAACAATATTAAACCTTAGGAATATGAACCCTTGGATTAATAAACCCAAGGGAATACTAAACCCATGGTATTAATACGAAAAACTCAAGAGATTATAAACCCATGGGAATAATATTAAATGCAAGGGATTAATATTATAAACCCAAGGTATATAAATCCTAAGATAAATATTATAAAACCTAAAATAAACATGGTTGACCATGGTTTACAATGGTTGATTTTTATATTGACACAATATTTGTAACAATGCGATATTGGACCATGGTTGTCACAATGTGATATTCGACCATGAGACAATCTTTGTCACAATATGACCATGGTTGACCATGATTGATTTTCATATTGAGAGAGTATTTATCAAAATGTGACGTTGGACCATTGTTGACAATAAAATCAAGGGATTAATATTATAAACCAAAGGGAATAATAAACTCAAGGGATTAATACTAAAACACCAAGGGATTATAAACCGAAAGGAACAATATTAAACCCAATGGATTAATATTTTAAACCCAAGGTGTAAATGCTAAGCTAAATATTATAAACCCAAAAATAAACATGGTTGACCACGATTGACCAAGATTGACGATGGTTGATGATGATTGACAATGGATGTCCATGGTTCATTTTCATATTGAGATAATATTTATCATAATGTGACGTTGGACCATGGTTGACCATGTTTATAAACCCAAGGGATTTATAATAAACTCCCAATAAAAACCCTATGAATAATATTATACCCTAGGAATATGTACCCTAAGATTAAAAACCCAATCGATCAATATTATGAACCCAAGGGAATAATAAACCCAATGTCTATAAACCCTAAGAGAAACATAGTTGACCATGGTTGATTTTCATATTGACACAATCTTTGTAACAACGTGATGTTGGATCACCATTGAACATGGTTGAAAATGGTTGTCACAAGGTGACGTTGGACCATGGTTCACCATGATTGATTTTCATATTGTACAGTCTTTGTTAAAGTGTGAATTTGAACCATAGTTGACCATGGTTAACCATGGGTGATTCCATATTGAGACAATCTTTGTCACAATGTGACATTGGACCATGGTTGAACATGATTTAACATGGTTGATGATGGTTGATAATACTTGACCATGGTTGATTTTCATTTTTCCATATTGAGACAAGCTTTATCACAATGTGGCATTGGACCATGGTTGACCATGATTGACCATGAATGACGATGGTTGACAATGGTTGATTATGGTTGATTTCCATATTGAGATAATCTTTGTCACAACGTGACATTGGACCATGGTTGATCATGATTGACCATGGCTGGCGATGGTTAGGAATGGTTGGTCATGGTTAACTATCATATTGAGATAATCTTTGTCACAAAGAGATAATCTTTGTCATAATGTGACATTGGATGATAGTTGAGCATAATTATAAGTCCAAGGTATATAAAACCTAAGATAAATATTATAAACCCTTAAATAAACATGGTTGATCATGGTTTACAATGGTTGATTTTCATATTCACATAATATTTGTGACAATGCGACATTGGGCCATCGTTGACCATGGTTGTCACAATGTGACATTGGACCACTCGACAATCTTTATCACAATGTGAGCATTATTTACCATGAATGAATTTCATATTTAGACAATCTTTCTCACAATGCAACGTTGGACCATGGATGACCATCGTTGACCATAATTGACAATGGCTAACCATGGTTAACCATGGTTGGTTTTCATATTGAGACAATCTTTGTCATAATGTGGTGTTGTACCATGGCTAACCATGATTGACCATCGTTGATGATGGTTGGCAATGGTTGTCCATGGTTCATTTTCATATTGATACAATCTTTGTCACAATGTGAAAACCATGGTCGACAATGGTCTAGCGTTGTATTGTTTCAAATATTGTGTCAATATGAAAATCAACCATGGTAAACCATGGCCAACTATAGGTTTATCTACCTTGGATTTATAATATTAATTCCTTGGGTTTAATATTTTTCCCGTGGGTTTATGATCCCTTGGGGTTTTAGTATTAATCTCTTCGATTCATTACTCTCTTGGGTTTTTTGATCCAAGTGTTCATATTCCCACGGTAGAATATTATTCAAAAGGTTTACAATAATTTTTTTTTGTAAATTTGGTAGGACTACATCATCAACATGTTCAATCTATCACCTTGGTTAGGGTGGGAATTGAACTGATGACTTCACATCAATGAGTGCCTTAATAGAGCACCCAATCACTAACTATCCAATACCCCATGAACCAAATCGTTTATAATATTAATCCCTTGGGGTTATAGCATTAATCCCTTGAGTTTTTAATATTAATACCTTGGGTTTATTAATTGTGATATTGATGATAATATTAGTCCCTTTAAGTTTATTAATCTTTTTGGTTCATAGCATTAAATAATTAGAGGTACAATTTCATTTTAAAATTATGAATCTATTAAAAGAATTAAATATATTTCATTAAAATCTAATTAATACTTTTAATTAATAATTAAAGTATCTAATAATATTATAATAATAATAAATAAAAATTAATATATTAAAATGATATTTTTATTATTTATATTATTTATTATCATAGTTTTATAAATATTAGTTTTTCTTTTATTACTATTTATTAAAATACTTTAGTAAAGTATTGTTAAATAGTAATTTGAAGATAATATCTATTTTTTTTTTATTATTATATTAATACTTAATTAAAAATGTTATTATCATTTTAAAAACATATTATCATCCTTAAAAAAAATTATTAGTTGTGTAACCTAACTCTTATCGTTAAGCATATTACTCATCGTCAATAATTGATATAAGGTTTCCTTATTATTTTAAGTACATTAGCTTAGTTTTTACACTTCTCATCACATTAGCAGGTATCAAATTGGTGAAATTTAATGGTTCTACCTTACGAGGCTTACCATCACTTTCGTTTGAGACTCAAGTTCCCACTCCTTTTCAATTGCTATGATATATTATTATTTTTTGTTGCGAGGGAATGAATAAGAGTATTTGAACCAGGAAATGAACAAAAGTATATTTTGCTATTATGATATCTATCCTTGTTCCTTGAGTGAGTTACAAGTGGGATAACATGCCTTTTAATAGTGGAATGGGAAGTCCTCCTCTCATTTGTGCTATAGCTACATAATTTTATATTTATATCACCTCTGGAACTTATCACGTCCCATCAGACTCTTTTAAAAATTTATTATTGGTTAAAAGGCACGACCACATCTCAACCATACATCTGTGAAGTGCATGATTCAATGACAGGCAAACATTGGTGCTAGGGTTCAGTAACTGGATTCGGGGAATAGGCTTGGTTAGAATTTTCATTCTTCCGCCGCGCGCTGGAGGGAGAGACCCTTATTTCTGTTGCAGTGTATTTGGTAGCAGTGATAAACTGTTCCAACGCGTGTTGGATTCATGTTTCATCGCTCATGCTATTAACGAAAATTGTTGAAGTTACTGTTTACTTCTTTCTTTTTGTGTTATTACTTGATTTTCCTAGGGTTGGTTCCCGACTAACTGGCTATGTTTCTCAGAAACTGTTAGTCGGTAAGGCGATGTTGTTGGTGTACATGTACTTAGACTAGCTGTGTTGGTGTACATGCACTTAGACTAGCTGTGTAATGGTGTACATGCACCTAGATTAGCTCCAGTTAACTTATTGCTTGCATATGGCACATGTACACATTAACATAAGATAAAGCACACTTAGCTTTAGTTAGCTTTAGTTATTGCATGTACAACTAAGCTTAACTTAGTTGCTTTTATGTATTTATTCTAAAACCAATATTGTAGAATCAATGAATTTTCATTCTTTTCTCAATTCTTGTTCGCTTCCTTCCTTCTCTTGCAAGCTTGTTT
>APFE030423272.1:106536-125925 GCA_000404065.3 Pinus taeda | reverse complement strand
TTGATCTGGCTTGGGCAAAGGAAACATTTATGGAGGCAAAGAAAAGCTTTATTGAGGCATCTACTTCAGGAAGTCAGAACAAAGTACCAGAAACCAATGCAGATATAGAGGTTGATACCTATATGCTCATCACGTTCTTGGAAACCTGCATCAAACTTCTGCACGATAGCAAGGCTCTGAAAGGCTTACAGGAATTAATAAGCAAGTGTGCCAGTAAATAGAACACTCATGATGGACATCATGTAGCAAGAAAAATTGGCAAACATAAGGTGAGAATAGGGCATGAGATGAGGCTCACTACGTAGATAGGATATTATGAGATGGACAAGGTTATTCTAGATCTAGGATCTGACGCAAACATTTTTCCTAAACAAACATGGGAGAGAATGGGGAGACCTTTGTTGCAGTGGTCTACAATCCAGTTGAGAATGGTTAACCAACAAAAGATCATCCCTATGGGATGACTACATGGAGTCACCATAGATATAGAAGGTGTGACTGCACTAGCTGAATTTGAAGTAGTAGAAATTGTTGACGATAGCAACCCATACTCCACGCTCTTGGGAATTGACTATGCCATTAATATGAATGGATTCATCAACTTGAAGAAAAGAACAATGTCAACCGAGATGAAATCGCTTCGGGTTGTAGTACCATTGGACCCTGTATAAGGGTCACAATATACTGAACTAGTCCGTGACTACGAAGAAAGTGATGATGACTTGGATCAAATTTACAAAATAACTACGTGAGACCAAGACTGAATTAATCCAATAGCTAATGGACGGATTGCATGTGACAAGGAAATTTCCTTTACCTCGGATTCAGATGAAAAGTTGGAGCATTGGCAGAATAGGATGCATGAAGTATCTACGCTACGCTGCAACATGATGACTAAATTGTTGCACTTTGTGTCATCAGAGGTAGGAAATTTACCCTATTATGATGATCTAACTGATGTAGATAATTTTTAGGATGCCTTTGAATGAGAAGTCCCTGAGGATCACCACTTCCAAGCATTAAATTTGGTGTTGCATGCTACACATGCACAATGGTGGGTTACACACAAAGACAACTTTGATGAATGGCAAGATTATAGGAGGATGAAGAGGTTGGAATTCAGTTGTCCAAAAATTTGACTCACTAAAAAGAATGATGGGAGAAATGAACCACATGATCATTTAGCAAGGTGAACAAAAGTTTATGGAATGAAGCCATAGCCAGAGTGGGTGCAGTTATTTTGTCATACATTGGATATAATTCCTATGAATTGGTATATAGAAATAGAGCTCTTCCATGGCACCATAGAGTGGGATAGATTAAGGGAAGGATTCTTAATGACCTTCAGTTTTGAAGATGGGTTCGAATGCATCGATGAAGCTATGCAGGAGATTAAGGTCGCGATCTTCAAAATTCCATAGGATACTATGGAGTTTGTTAAGCCAGAATGGAGCACCTAGCTGCGCCATGTGCTAGAATGCTATAATGTGAGTGCTGAGGGGGAGGGCAAAGATCCAATAAATATCAACATTCCAGAGGAAAAATGCCATCGCGAGGTTGAAGGTCCACAACTAGCAAACCCAAACATCATCGTGCCATTGAAAACCAAGCCAATAAAAATTGGTACTGAAGCAGAGCCAAAATTTGTGAAGATCAGGGACTATTGGGATGATGCCATAGTGGATAAAGTTGTTGAATTACTCTGGGAGTATGAGGATATTTTTCCTACCAATTTTTCGAACCTAAAAGGAATCATAGGTGACTTGGGTGTGATGAAAATCACTTTGAAACCAGATGTAAAGCACATTAAGAATAGGTTGTATCGCCTTAATCCCAAATACAAGGAAAAGGTCCGCTTGGAATTGGATAATATGCTAAAGGCAGGAATCATTGAACTAGTGGAAGAATCTAATTCGGTGAGCCCGATGGTGGTTCAAGATAAGAAACAGAAAGGAGAAATAAGGATTTGCGTAGATCTAAGGAAACTTAACAATGCCTATGTCAATGATCATTTTCCAACACCATTTACTGGTGAGGTGTTGGATAACACTGGAGGGCAGGAGGCCTACTCATTCATTGATGGGTTTTCAGGGTACCATCAAGTCAAGTTCGCACCAGAGGACAGGAGTAAAACAACCATCACAGCTAAATGGGGTTGTTTCTAGTATACTGTCATGTCATTTGGACTTAAGAATGCACCTGCAATATTCTCTCGCGTAGTTATAGCAAAATTTTAGGAGTTCATCCATAAGTTCATGGAGGTATATTTTAATGACTAGGTGATGTTCGAGTTAGTAAAGCACCATGTAGCAAGCCTGTGCCTAATGCTGGATATGTGTCGTATATACAAAATCACATTGAACCTGAAGAAATGTCTATTTTGTGTCCCCTTTTGGATCTTGTTGGCTTATATGGGCTTGACTTAGGTTCAGAAAAATTATTTAGCCAAACAAACCTGCAGCTACTGCCCCTTTTGGCAATAGTCCATGGAGCGCAGACTGAGGTCTCACCCGAGGTAGTAGGGGAGGGTGCTTGAACCAGGTTTCTGCACCCTTGGGATGTCTAGAGGTGGTTTGGAGTTTTCGCACACTGTTATGTAGCTTTGCGCTGCTCTATTTTGCACAGATCCGAACCCAAAATAATCCTTACTACTTATTATTGTGTTGTTTATGTATTTAATCTTACTTATTGTGATCTTTAAGTAAACAATTATCTGATTTAACTAGTTCACGAACTTAGGATAAACTCAGATTCACATACATTCATAACATAAGCATATGTGCATTGATCAAACAATTATATTCACCATATAGCAAGCCAGATCAAGGATTTACAAAAGAAACTTATCTTTATTTCTACTTTATCACGAATACACACAGATTTTCCCTGCACACTCAGCTACAGGGGTCTGCACGCATTGCTACAGACTCTTCTAGACCTCTACGTACACAACTGCAGAGCCTCTATCCCCTCCCCAATATCTTCGACTCAGACTTATAGACGCTTCTAAACTTTTCTCCCCAAAAACCCATTACAATTCATATCCAAGATCATACCAAAAAAGAATTGCCTTCTCCCTAAAGAGCCACGCTCTATTTATACCTTCCTATGGTTCGTGGACCAACCTACTTCCTATTATTATATATTATTTTTCTGGACGGATAACCCTTTGACTTGACCTTTTCCATTTTTTGCTCCGCATATTTTAGAGGTTTATAATATCTTTACCCTAACTTCTAGGCTATCAAACCCAAAAATGTTAAGCGAGACCTCCACTACCCAACAGTCCCTGAACAGAATCATCGTGACTGGTCCCAAGTCACTCATTGGTGCGGTGAGATGCACTGCCTTGGATTCATGGTTTACCTCCCTCTGAGTAACACTTCTTTGTTGTCTCCTACAACGCTTCGTCCAGCTTCTGCGTCGCTATTTCTACCAATTATTGTGACTGATAATGCTCATTCTACTATGCTCGGTTAACACAGAACACCTCCTGATAGGATTTTAGCTTGAGTAGGGGAGCCACATACTGGACCTCCATGTACCATCGTAGCCACGTCTGACCTTCGTATCTTCTCTTCACACTGTCTGCTGCAGCTTGTGTTTCAATTTTACAAGACCTTTGTTACTGTCAATGAAATCCAAATCCTCAAGGTACCTCAGAGACAATGTATTAACTGCATTACTACCAGTGGTATCCGTCTTTCCATCCTTTCTCTTTTTTTTTTTGTAGTTTGTCGGCCTCCCCTGGGTGGGGTGACGACATCTTGACCAATTCTGCTTCATATATCCCCTTTGCTGGTACATCCCCTATGGTCCATGCTGCACTTTGCAGGATGCCCTCAGCTGTCAACACCATGTTCCTTAGAGAGCCCTGCCTTTCCATCAGCCATATCACCACCCTCAGGCTTACTCCTTGTGCAGAGATAATGAAAGGTTCCATATCGATAACCATCATATGTTTTCCAGAAGTGTCGGTCACCCGGTGGATGCCCCTTGGTGATTTATAAGCGATTCAAATTTCAAATTCACTAGTTCACGCCTGTTCTGGCATCCTCATGTAAACTTTATGGCAGATTGTTCCATATCTGGTTCATACTCCTTCTCTTAATTGCTTGCCACCCACTCCCTTTTTCCATAATGCAGTCATCTTGTCATGAATAGTGACAGGAACTGTCACCTCTCCTCTTGGAAATGCATCATTGCACTTCTTACCATTCAACCACAACCGTGGTGATGGGCCAATTTGACACGTATCCTGGAAATCGTGCCTCTTTCCCCCCAAATTTATTTACCATCCTGTGCTCTCTTTCAACAGGATGAAGCGGTGAGAATATCCCTCTAACGGTTAGTCAGGCGGGTGACCCACCCGTGTAGAAATTTAGGAGACTGCCATTCACTCGGCCCAGGAAGGGGTCTCCATTGAGTTTGGCAAGCTAAACCATGCCTCTGTTGGTAACTTCTTTAATGAAATAGTGTACCAACCAATGCATTCGGAGTTTGCCAAGTTATTTCTTGGACTTACTGTCATATAGAAATACTAGATCATTCTCCTTGAAGTTGTGCACCTTGATATGGCGATCATGCCACACTTTCTCACGATGTTTCTATACTTGCTGATGGAATCCAGCCAAAGACAATTCCTCTTCTAGTTCTTCTAGCTACGTGAGCCATTCCTCCAAAGCCCCAAGATCGGTCATTCCTGTTATTGCCGCGATCCGCAAACTAGGCACAATATATTCCATAGGATAACAACTTCCTAGCCATAGACTAACCGAAAAGGTGTCTAGCCCGTCAGCCTCTTTCACGTGGTTCGGTATGCCCATAGCACAACAAGGATGTGCAAGTCCCAGTAATTTCGCTATGCATTACAAACCTTGGTCAATGTGGTCTCCAAGATTTTGTTGAATGCCTCAACGGTCCCATTCACTTACGAGTGGTATGGCATACTCTATTGGTGATATATATGGAATTCCATAGAGAGTGCGCTGATCGTTTAATTTATAAAATGCATTCCCCAATCTCTCATGAGAATTTTGGTACACCAAAACCTTGTCGTTCTCGAACAAAAACTTCACAGTTGTTGCAACCGTGCAGTCCTTAACCGGCTATGTGTTATGGAACCAGCTCAAGAAAAGATAGAAAAGATAGATCAACGCCTTAGAATTCAGCCTCTTCGAGGGGGCAACCTCCTTTACATTACATAAATGAACAATTCTTCGATGATACAAATAAAAATACCTCCTTTCTATATATAGGAGGTCTAATGGGGTCATATGTAATCAGAGCGACATAAACAATAATAATCTGTAAGGGTTATAATAATAATAATAGTGGGCTTCTATTGGGGCACATAGTGACAATTATGGCACTACATGGGTAACATCAATATAAATAAGGGGGTTGTACTAATAACAATAAGGGGTGACACTAGTAGTATAGGGGCCTAACATGCCCCTCTCCTTCAAAAAGCTTTGTCCTCAACGCTTGAGTAGTTCTTGATGCTTCCGTATAAAATTCTTGTCCTCCCATGTGGAATCTTCAGCTAGTAAGTTCTTCCACTTGATGAGATACTCTGAAATTGATCGATTTCGTAGCTCTCGGATTCTTGTTTCTGTGACTGCTCCAGGTTCCAATATGATTTTTCCTTCCTCTTTAATTTCTGGCAATATTGTTTGAATTAGGATATTTTGCAAATTTTGAATAAATGGCCATACTTCTTTGTCCTTCTTCCATTCATCCCTTGCTTCGTTTATCCAATTTGGTTGGATAATAGAAATAGCACAAAAGAATGCTTCCACATCCCCATCCTTGAAGAGTTGTCCCGTTCGGTAAGGTCGTCGCTTTTTAAGTGCATGTAGTATTGCCAACATTTCCTTCTCATAAATAGCTTGCTTGATATGTAACAGTAAAAATACCCAATCACGTACATCAAAACATTTTTTACTACGATGTTGATCTACCTGTTGTTTTGTTTGATTTTGCACCAAAGTGGCATTATCCTTTAAAAGTTGGAGAACTTGTTGTTGATGCTCGATGTGATCTTTCACTGCTTGAACCTTTTTCTTCTTGATATGTCCTTCTATCTCTAGAGTTTGAGGAGTGGTAATTTCTTCCAATCCTTTACAAGATATGGTCGGATTTATTTCTTGATGCTCGATGTGATCTTTCACTTCTTGAACATTTTTCTTCTTGATATGTCCTTCTATCTTGATAGTTTGAGGAGTGGTAATTTCGACCAATGAATTACAAGATATGGTTGGATTCATTGCTTCTTTCTTGATGTGATCTTTCACTTCGTGCACCTTTTTCTTCTTGATATGTCCTTCTATCTTGAGAGTTTGAGGAGTGAATTTCTTCCAATGCTTTACAAGATATGGTCGGATTCATTTCTTGATGCTCGATGTAATCTTTCACTTCTTGAACATTTTTCTTCTTGATATGTCCTTCTATCTTGATAGTTTGAGGAGTGGTAATTTCGACCAATGAATTACAAGATATGGTTGGATTCATTTCTTCTTTCTTTATGTGATCTTTCACTTCTTGCACCTTTTTCTTCTTGATATGTCCTTCTATCTTGAGAGTTTGAGGAGTGGTAATTCTTGCCAATGCTTTACAAGATATGGTCTGATTCATTTCTTCTTTCTCTGGGGTGGGGTCCTAGCTTATATCCTCTTCTTTTGATGTTTCTTGATCCTTTTCTTCCTCCTCTTCATATTCTATGTAAAATAATTTCTTCTTAGCACACTTATGACCTTTAGTGCATTTTCTATCACCATTGTAACAAAGCCCTTTTTCTCTTTTTTCTTCCAATTGTTGTGGTGTAACCCTTGTAGGTTGTGGAAGGCTAGGAGAAACAACGCTTCCATATTTATAGTTGTGAGGGGTATTCTTCCTGGTTTCCATAATTTTGCTTTCCACTATGTCATAAAGCCCTTTTACTCTTTCCAATTTTTGTGGTGTTTCTCTAAAGAAGGTGTTGCTCTTTGTATCCTCATAATGTGTTATCATTTCCTTCGTGAAAATTGACCACATAACAAGTTTTTTACGAGAACAAAGCCCTTTATACCATAAAAATTGATCCGGTTCTAAATATGAAGATGCAATACCTACCTTTTGTAATGATGGTACACCATGTAGATCAAAATATTGCTCCATCTGACATATCCAATTTACCGGATCCTTGCCATCAAACTTCCTCATCTTGCTTTTTCTTGATTTTAGGAGCTTGATCTTGCAATGAATGTAACTCTGTACTTTTAGATCTTTAAGTTCTGAAATTGTGACCTACAGTAGCCCTATGTCTCCTCTTTCCAATGCCACCAGTCTGACCCCAATTAGATTCTCCAATGAAGAGTTATACCAAATCTCCCACAGTGACTTGATTATAGACTAGTTCAATATAGCGAACTTGTATGAAGTGCCACGTGTCACTGTTTCAACCTTTGACTCTGAAAAATATATAAATGAAAACTGCAGTCCGTCCTCTTTCTGTACCTTCTTACGAAATTTCAATCGGATGCTCAGAAAGAAAGTTATTATGATTTTCCCCAGGTCACCTGTTTTGAGTGTAATTCAGGAGTCTGCAAAAAGGCCAAATTCCTCAGATCATATCTCCGAAAATATCTCGCGAAACGCTCTGAAATTTGGACCCAAAGTTCAGTGCCAATTCTTCTCAAATGGGGTTTTTATGCGACTTCTGAAACGTCATAGAAAAAAAGTTATAGCAAAAATTCCACGATGACTTGTTTGGAGCAGCGAAACCCTAGAATCCAAAGCTCTGATACCAAATGTTATGAAACCAGCTCAAGAAAAGATATAAAAGATAGATCAACGCCTTAGAATTCGGCCTCTTTGAGGGGGAAACCTCCTTTACATTACATAAATGAACAATTCTTCGATGATACAAATAAAAATACCTCCTTTCTATATATAGGAGTCTAAGGGGTCATAATGTAATCAGAGCCGACATAACAATAATAATGTAAGGGTATAATAATAATAATAGTGGGCTTCTATGGGGCACAATAGTGACAATATGGGCACTACATGGGTACATCAATATAATAAGGGGGTTGTACTAATAACAATAAGGGGTGACACTAGTAGTATAGGGGCCTAACACTATGCCTCTGCCCATCGGGTCAAATACTCTGTCGTGGTGATGATATAGTGCGTGCCCATCTTCCCTTGCAGCTCGATAGGTCCCACGAAGTCGATTTACCACTTCTCAAATGGATGTAGAATCATCTATGGCTTGAGTGGAATTTCATCTTGTTAGCATCTAAATCCGCCTTAGGCTGAAAGAAGGCAAAATTCAGGGTAAGCACAAACCACACTCAGTCTGGTAGCTAGCCCTACTAGAATAGGAGAGGGCTCTCTTTGAGTCATGCTCAGTGAATAGATAAATGAAATGGCATGTGATGACTTACAGTGAACTATTTATCTTAGCCCAGTAAGTGAATATGGATACAAGAAGTGATTGTTATGAATGGTTATGTTTCTGGGATGGTATGGGACCAATAGACCTCAATGAACAAAGAACTTAATACAAAGGCACAGATTATTTCATGAGGCAAGATAGGTAGAAAGCCTAGCAATTTAGTTTAATATAGTGCGGAATGGAGAGATTGATTAAGAGGGTGAAAAGGGCATGGACAACATGAATCCTTTCAACAGAAGAATTGAACATTGAACATGAAATTTTCCACAAGCAGAGCAATAAATTGAATTCTACCTTATCTAACTTAGAAAATTTCACTGGAAATGAATATGAAATGAACTATGAAACATAACAAGATACATATGAAACATAAGAGACACATTTGCTACACTCACAACCACATGAATCTGATGAAACAGAGCCACTGCCTTTCATTAATCCTCTCTAAAAAAATACAATGTAGAAACAGAGTTTCTTTCCCACAGTCTCCCAGAAGTTACAAGCCAACCAACACTTTGCAAATGGTTTGCATACAATATATAGAATGTGCCATGAAGAGACAGAATTCCCAAGGGTTGGGGAGTTACTTGAATCATTACAAAATGAAGGTGGAGAGCCAAACATCAGGATACAAGTTTTGCCGATGATTTGACCGTCCAAGAGAAATTGCCTTCAAAACCCTAGGAGAGGGGAATGACCTTACCTAGGCACAACTGAAGCATGAACAAGGTGTAAAATGACCTAGTGGAACTTGATATGATAATGATAACCCTCTGAATGATGGTACACTCAGCTGAATGGTGACATGGAACGTCATTTGGACAACTTTGACAAGGGTAAAATCAAACCCTAGACCTAATGCCTAGTGACCAAATTTTGCTTGAAGACTCATTGAAATGACAAAAATTGACTTTGACACCTTAAAATCACTTTGTAAGAGCATTTTTGATCACTGGAGGAAGGCTGCAAAGACTAACACTAACATTAGCTCCAATGGGGGATGGTAGCTCCTTGGAGGTGCCAAGAACAACAGATCTCTGGAAGAGCTAGACAGTGCCTTTTGTCCATTGGGCTATGGAGTCATTATTTCGACAAACCACACAAGACTTTGACTCATTTATTGAATGAAACCTGACTCATACCACTTACTTATGGAACCAACATGACTGAAAAAACTGGCTCAATGCAAAAGGAAATGACTCATGACTGATTTAACTAAAACAAGAACTTACAAAACTTGTTTCAATGGCAGCAGTCCATCAAGATTTGAGGGTTTCAAACCATGATGACAGCCACCTGCATACTAATGCAATATGTGCAATCATTCGTAATGTGTCTTCCAATGTAACCAATCAAGTAGATTCCTCCTTGATTGATTCTCGTGATCAGATATTCTGGTCAACAACAGATACTGGTAATTGGGCCTCCAAAAACATAATTGACCATAATCTCCTTCATCACCGAGTACTGTAATAATGACCTTCACTACTGTCTACAACAAATCTACCATTGGATCATGAAGAACATAAGGTCTTTCCTCATGCTGAAGAAACAAGGTGTCATTTTCTTATGATGCTGATCTCTTTTCATAAATAAGAGTAGGTTCCTGGTCTTCAAACAATTCTGAACAACTAGATGAGCAGATTTCCTCTTCAAAGAACATTTCAAAACATGAGACATATGAAGAAGAATCTGAATGGAAATTCTGATTACTTTGGTCTTCTACTGTCTGAATATATTTTTCTTCATATGATAAAACAACCAGATTATGATATGCCTCATTAAGTTCATCAATCATGAGAAAAGAAACTTTGGATGATTCTTGATACTCAAATATGACATTGCCCTCATCTACCAATATTTCATCCAAGAAAACGTTTTCACTTACTTGAGCAGAGATCTCATCTTGTTGTTCATGAACTGACTGGATTGCCACTTTATGAAGGCTTTGTTCTGATGACATGAGAACATTTGGATTCAAAACTCTGTTTTCTTCATTCCAGGTGATTTTAACAACAAAACTCTCTTTCATGGGACTTAGTACAAGGTTTTCTTGGTCGCCATAATCCGAATCCAAATCTGAAATGGGTGACTTAATTTCATCACATTATGAAATTGAAACTTGAATTCCTAGCATGGTGTCTTTTTCTATGGATAGATCTGAAACGACACTTTGTCTTTCATCATTTGCAACCATATGGCAATCTTCAACCTACTGATCTATAAAGTTGTTCACCGGACTATCATCCTTTTCAAACGAGGAAGAAGTTTCACCAACACTTTCTTGACCATGTGTGCACTGCAAATCTGCTTTAGCTTGAGCTGGAACATGACTGTGCAAGAGTTGATCTATCTCATCTTTAGACAAAGGAGATAAGTCCTTTTGTTTCCTTTTGCTCAAACAGTGATTGTCTTCAATATTTTCAAGTGAAAGAGTATATAAATTTTCCTCATATTGCTGATCCATTTCATGTAATTCATGTTGACTGTCAAGATGCAAAATTCCTTCATTTTCCACCATACAAAGATCTTGATTCAGCTGCAAAGTTTCCTAAGCATCTTGATGGGACTCCTCTAGTTTCTCTTCATGTTGCTGAAATGGATTCTCGTGCAAGGGTTCCATGATCTCATCATCCATAAAATTATCATCCTCATAGTATTTTTCAAGGCTTTCAATAAAAGTAGAAGCATGTTTGCAGCAGTCCTAAACTAGATTTAGTGATGGATAAGAGTCTTTATATCTTTCAATGAACAGCGCATGAAAATCCTTTAGACAGTAAATACAAGCAGCGGGAAAATTTTCATAACAAGATTGGGCTTCACCTTCCAGAGTGGCCATGAATATCTTCATTAAGTAATCTTCAGGAAAATCAACCTTCAACTTGCGAATATGCATGTGAAATTGAACTAGATGTAAAGCAGCGTCCTTCTTACCATCATCTTTAAACGTAGGCAGATTCCTTGACCAATCTACCTTCAAAATTTTATTTGGAAAACATGGGATGTGATCTTAGCTCATGGGAGCGTATCGTCTTGCAAGTCACTCCATTTTTAAAAAATCTCAAAGCTACTAGTCCCTTTGCAGTGGAGTCACCATGAAGCACCAGTTGCTGGATTCTTCAGTGAAAGGAGTCGCCAGGTGAATGGTTTCAGCCATCTTCTTATGTCTGATCATTGTTCACCATCAACCATCAAATCTGAGCTTGATAGATGTACTGGGGAAAAATAATATTCAAGCAAACCATTATGTTCCCCAATATGGTTGCCACTATGTTAGCAGCTAAATCCACCTTAGGCTAAAAGAAGGCAAAATTTAGGGTAACCACAAACCACGCTCAGTCTGGTAGCTAGCCCTACCAGAACAGGAGAGGGCTCTCTCCGAGTCACGCTCAGTGAATAGATAAATGAAATGGCCTGCGATGACTTACAGTGAACTATTTATCTTAGGCTAGTAAATGAATATGGATACAAGAAGTGATTTTTATGAATGACTGTGTTTCTGGGATGGTATGGGACCAATAGACCTTAATGAATAGAGAACTTAATACAAAGGCACAGATTATTTCGTGAGGCAAGATAGGAAGAAAGCCTAGCAATTTAGTTTAAGATAGTGCGGAATGGAGAGATTGATTAAGAGGGTGAAAAGGGCATGGACAACATGAATCCTTTTCAACAGAATAATTAACACTGAACATGAAATTTTCCCATAGGTAGAGCAATAAAATTGAATTCTACCTTATCTAACTTAGAAAATTTCACTGGAAATGAATATGAAATGAACTATGAAACATAACAAGATACATATGAAACATAAGAGACACATTTTCTACACTCACAACCACATGAATCTCATGAAACAGAGCCACTGCCTTTCACTAATCCTCTGTAAAAAATATATAATGTAGAAACAAAGTTTCTTTCCCACAGTCTCCTAGAAGTTACAAGCCAACCAACCCTTTGCAAATGGTTTGCATAAAATATATAGAATGTGCCATGAAGAGACTGAACACCCAAGGGTTGGGGAGTTACTCGAATCATTACAAAATGAACGTGGAGAGCCAAACATCAGGATACAAGTTTTGCTGATGATTTGACCGTCCAAGAGAAATTGCCTTCAAAACCCTAGGAGAGGGGAATGACCTTACCTAGGCGCAACTGAAGCATGAACAAGGTGTAAAATGACCCGATGGAAATTGACATGATAATGACAACCGTCTGAATGATGGTACACTCAGCTGAATGGTGACATGGAACGTCATTTGGACAACTTTGACAAGGGTAAAATCAAACCCTAGACCTAATGCCTAGTGACCAAATTTTGCTTGAAGACTCACTGAAATGAAAAAATTTGACTTTGACACCTTAAAATCACTTTTTAAGAGCATGTTTGATCACTGGAGGAAGGCTGCAAAGACTGACACTAACACATCTCTCCATGATGGTTTCCTCGTCTGTTGACATACATCACAAGCTTGGTAGTATGATTTCAAATTTTGATGCAGAGTGGGCCACCGTAATCCCACGCGAAGAATCTTCTAAGTTGTGGCACGACCCGCATAATGTCCACCATCAACCCCCCCATGTGCTTTGGCTAGGATCTATCCTCACTTGAACTCTGGCATATACTTACGTAATATTTCAGTGTTACCCATTTTGTAGAGGTGTCCTGCAATCACGGTGAAGTCTGCTATGGATATCACCGATTCCTTCTTATACTGAATAGAATATCCTTGTGGTGTAGTTCTTGTAGTTAAGAAATGGATTATATCCTCAAAATGGCCATCTGCTACGTGCACCGCATATAGTTGTGCATCCTAGATTTCATCCTCTAAATTTGTGGGCTCTTCATTGGTCTCAATTTGGGATAGGTGATTTGGGCCTATGTTTGGACAACCCAACTTTACGATGACCTCAAAGTCATATTCCTGGAATAACAACAGCCATCTACAAATCCATCCCCCCACACAGGCTTATTCACTAGGTATTTTAACATAGAGTTATCAGTATACATCTTAAAGTGGCCTCTAAGTAGATAGTGGTGTCAAGCTATAAAAAGGGTCTCTTTCACCTCTAATTACCTCACATTAATATGGAAATCCAGGAACGTTTTTTTATTTCAAAGAGTGTCTCAGTCTAAGGCTATCATTTTCCATAGTAATGCTAGTAGTACAGTGTTCGAAAATACAAGATTAAACGGATGCTTGTTTACAGCTAACTACTTCAAAAGATTAAACCACACATTTAGAAAACTAAGCAATTTATCAGTCAAGGGTTTAGTAGAAATAACTCATCCCTTTATAAACTAATGGAAAAGGAAACCAGAGAACAGATCACGGATCTGGGAGCCGGACAATAGATGTCAATGTTCACTACAGCTTGGGATCGTTCTTCACACCAAAATAACAAATGACAGGAAATGAAATGGCATATAAGAAATGGAATAAAAATTAAGAAATAGAAAAGCAAACCTGAAATGGAATAGTGGTTAAGAACTTGTAACATCAACTAAGTCTAACAAGCAGTAACACCTTAGTCTATAAGATCAAATGCACTAATCGTAATCTACAGGAATCAAATGACAATCCTTCATTCTTAAGGGTGGATTGAATAACAAACAAAAATGGAACAACACTGATTAATGATGAATTATAGAACATCGCTTGAAAACCATATATACAAACAGCACACCTTAATAGTAATCTGATCCAGTTATCAATCTCTGTTAGAAAGAGTACGACTACAATTCAAAATAGAACAACATTGTTTATAGATCCAACAATCGCAAAGAACATAACTCCCAAGATGAATTCTGTAATGTCAATGAACAAGTGCACAACACAAAGGCTCTGTAACAGTATTATGTAAAGACTAGTAGTATTATATCAACACATAAAAGAACAGTGATATGATGCAGAGTCAATACAATAGTTTTGTCTTTAGAAACCTTAAAAAATTAAACATAAAAAAGCATGTGATGTAAACATACAAAACACATCAGATTACCAAATAACATCGATAAGAAAACCACACATAGACCAAACATAATAGTACAGGAGCAAGTGTCCTCCAGGGCCGGGGCCTTAGCCTCTAGGGGTACACCGCTTGAAGTTATTCCAGACTCAGAGACGAAATAACAACCAAGTTTGTATTAATGCATAAAGCTGAATTACAATAGATCAGTTCTTAACGAGACTTGATGATCAAAGTTTTGATCTTAAAGGAAATTACATAAAACATAATAGATTCTAACTCTCCTCGAGCTAACAGTGTTGCCCCTTTTATAATGGTGAAGGCGGAGATATCTAAGTGCATAAATAGTTAAAGTAGCGATCCATAAGGATCAAGGATCTTGAGGGATTCACCAAACCATTAGTCCTCAATCATCTCTTTTCTTTCCTACGACGAGCTGATATCTCCACTTCCTTTCCAGGGCTAATTTGCTTTGATTTGCTTTGCCTTGTTTGCATACCGTTCCCCGTCAAAGGGACAGTAGTTAACCCATCCTTGTCCTTTCCTTTGGAATAGCAGTTTCTCATTTTTCCTTCTTTCTTCATAAGAAAATGATAATTGTCAGTGTTTTCGTCTTTCATATTAATCTCACATGTTTTATTACAATTCCTTATCATTTTCCTAGTTCATGATGCAAAAGGTTTGTAAGTTCTAATGAAAATATGCTGAAATAATTACGAAAAAATACCTTCTTTAGTACTCCACACACCCCCCTGCTTACCCTTTTTCATGCCCTCATGAAAAAATTGTAGTTGACATGCAAGGGAATAAGTGAGCAGGCTAGAGATGGAATCTCATGTGAAGACGTACAACCATGATGCATAACTAGGTGTTCAAAGAACTGGCCCGTCAGACCCTCAGGCATCTCATATAGGGCATGGTATCCGAGTGCAGGGTGCCAAATAATTGGACTCCAGAACCTATATCCTAACTAGGATGGCCCTGCCATCAAAATGAATTCACCATAGTGGTGCAAGCGGTTGGCAGCTAATTTAAAATGTTCATACTTAAATGGTTCCCTGAGATGGATATTCAGATTAGAGATCTGATACCGAAATTTAGCCACATCAATGGCAAGGTCTTTGATACAGAAAAAGTATTTTATTCCCTGTCGAATGATTGCCTCATGAATGGGTCCTAATGCTTCAATTACACCTAAAGTCTTCATGAGGTTTCTATGTTTTCTCCACAACTATACTAGATTCCTAGGCTTAGCTCTTATCCACAAATCTAATATGTTTTCTTGTCTTTGGAAAGCATTATAGGCTTTAAGCCATTTAATTTGATTAACCCCAAATGAAATAAATGCCTGTAATTGGATATCCCCAACAAAAGGGCCAGGGTTCAGCTTGGTCTCCTGGTCTAATACAAGGTTATGTAAATAAAACTCACACAGTAGTCTCTGAACTTTTACCCCATAGTGCTTACAACAGTTTATAAAATCATTGATGGTGTTAATTTGTATGGGAGCACCTTCTTTAACGGCCTTTACTTTCAATTGCAAATATCGTTCCATTAGAAACAAGGCATAATTCTTAACAGGGGCTCTACATGCTAGGACGTCATTGTATAAAGAACATAAGGTATCCATCTACTTGATAACTATATCTAACCTACGAGTTACCTTCGCGACTTTTTCTTCTTCCCTTCGCCACCCTTCAAAGGCCTAGCTTTCGGATAGATTGACGTTCCTAAGCTGTTGCTGTAGCTCTTCATACTTTTGTCGAGGGACCGTTTGATCTATAATATTTTCTGCTACTTTGAGCTTGCTTCAAACCCTTTCGTAGGGTTACCATTTTCGGATCTCTTTTCCATGTGGCAGTGGAGGTCGGGAGTTTTACCTAAATTTTCTGATTGCGTTGTTTTGCGTTCATGACCCTTATCACTCCCGAAGGTTGTGTCTCCATCTGAATTTCCTTATCGCGGGTCAACATATCATCCATTTCTATGTTAATGTGGATATTAGTCCATTGCTGTTCATTTTTAATTGGAACAGCAGTCTGCTCCTCAACATCATTTGTAACAACAGCCTGATTTTCGACAAGGTTTTGAATAGCAGGATGGACTCTGGTCCTTCGACCCTTTGTCTTGAGGGGTTTCGCTGGAGTGGTTGAATTTTTCCTTCTTGAAGTGATTTTTACCCTTTTCCTTGCTTTTAAAATCTTGATCTGCTATCAGAGCTAAACTATTACATTCAATAGTCTCTGCTGTTCTTTTCGCAGTTCCTTAATTTCCTCAATTTCCTTAGAAGGAACAGCAGGTTGTTCACTGCAGCCTGGACTGTGACTAATTCCCCAATTTTCTCTCTGGGGTGCTTCTTCGTTGCTCTACTCTAGTTGCTCCAGGGAAAGCACCCTAATTGATTCTGTTATTTCTTGGGTGACTTCCTTTTCTGCTCCCCCCTCCTCCGAAATTTCTTTTGGTGTCGTCTGGCTAGGAACAGATTGTTCCTGTTCTGCATCTCCTGTCATATTTTCATCATCAACAGGTAGATTCTCTTCTTCTACCTCCTCTGCATGTGATCCTTCAAGTGCATTTCCATCCTGGGGTTCCTCTTCGTCATGGAGATCTAATGGACTGGAAGGTTGGCCATATTCGCCCATATTGGCCAAAACTTTGGCCAATTCATCTTCTCCCAATGGGTCCTACAATGGGCTACCTTCCTACTGTTTTGCTTCCTCCTCCTACTCAGATTACTCAGTTTCTTCTTCCATTTCTCCTTCCTCTTTTTCCTACATTGGTTTCTGTTATACGGGAATAGTGTCCACACGGATGTTGCTATTCCCACTAAGATGGGTGGCTATCTTAGAAATAAACAATCAAAGTCTATTATTGATTCCTTTTATGAAAATAGATGAGAGGAGAACCAAGAGGACCAACTTGAGTCTTGCACTTGATTTCCTCTCCTTCTTGATAGAGTTTTGCTGCTCGATCTTTGTCTGCTCAGCTTCAAAAGGACCTGTAGAATCACAGCAACATACTACTATGCAAGAAACAAGGATCTAAGTTCATAAATAATGTAGGATCAGATGTGCATTAACCATATACCAGAATATATAAACAAATACACAAGAATATGGAAGGAAACAAGAATAGCTTTATTTAGATAAAATGTAGTAAGAAGAATAAAACCATGAGCAGCTCTGACTTAGCATCATCCTCCAACTAAGAAGCCCTTCTTCACCTCAAGCAAAGAAAAATCACCCAACACTGTGAATGTACACCAGAATACTAACAACACTTCTCTATAAGTTACAAAATTCCAGCCTCTGGATCTCTGTGATGAGGGATCCATATATAGATGATTACAGAGAGGTGAGTCATCTTTTGGGATCTTGATTAGTGTCTTCTCTCTGATAGTTCCTGCTTACACTTGGAGAATGATGATCTCTTACTCATCCTTGGTCGAAAATGGAGTGGCAAATGTTAGAGGGGAAGCTTCTGTAAGATTCCATGATCTTCCACCTCACATTTTGGTGCCTACCAATTGTCCATTCCCGACCATCGCACCCTACAGAGGAGCAAAAATATATGCATCGAACCCTATACATTGGGAAGGTGATATGCATCGCACCCTGTACATTGGGAAGGTGATATGCGTCGCACCCTCTGCATTGAGCTTTTAGTATGGTCTAGTTTTGACCATTTATGAGTAGTTTTCAGTGGAGAACTTATGGGAGATGATGTAATCAGTTGACCTTGCTCCTTTAGGCCATGAAGCAACCCTTTTAGGGACTTAAGAGCCCTCAATTTATGGACATTTGTGATTGGGGTTGAAGTGCCCAAAAATGTCTATAACAGTTGCCCCCTAAAGCATGAGGTCATTAATCTTTTTTGATGTCGGGTGAAATGCTTTACTATGAGGATCTGAAGTTTTTTTGAGCTAGGAGGCAACTTGTAATAAGATACAATACAATACATTATTTGACAACATTTTTTCATGATTTAGCTGAGGCAGGCATTCCCATGCTCAGCTTTATAAACTCATTTTCACGTACATAGGCCAGACGATCGTCACTGTGACAGACTAATGATATGGACACATCATCCTTTGGTTTGGATGATCATCTGTTCCATAATGATGTACACTGAATGTTTTTATATTCCTGAATATATCGCAGCTCGGATGGATGAAACTAAATCTAGGGTCTTCAAAACTCGGCCAATCTTCACTCAGAGTACAAGTCGATCCATGTGAAAAATGTTTTGGACTCAAACATGGAAAGACATCGCTTGATTACTAGCCAATGATGTAAGTTGTTAACAAGCGCGAGAGGAATCACCAATAATGACAATGACCCTCAAGGTACTACAGTACAATTTACGTGGTGTGAAAAAGGGACTTGGTGTCAAACACCACGCAAAATCTCTCAGTCGAAGGCCATTGATGTAAACCTGTTGTCGAAAGTGTGAAACTTGCCATTAAGGCATGAAAGCTTCAAAGTACTAAAAGGGTTGTTCCTAAGTCAACTTCTTGGATAATGAGCTGATGTCGAAAAGAAGCGACCCGTCGTAGGAGGGCCTTAATGAATCCCACGTCAACGACACGGAATGAAGCAAATGATTTTGGAGGTGAAAACAAACTAATGATATAGGGTTGAGGGTGGTGGTCATGAAGGAATGAAGCATGAATGTATTGTAGTGGGTGAGACTCAGGTGAATTGTCTGAATGACTTCTCTTGAACATATCGGCAACACTAACGATGGATTGGTAGCATTAACCCCAGAGATGGATGGTGTGATGGACCAATGGTGGAGACCAGTGAATGGAACAACCCAAACTGGCATAGATGAGGAAGGAAAGTGTCATGTTCAAGGGCAACTTGCTACCAATAAAGTTTCTTCTTGTTTTCTTCCCAATTTTCCCCAATCATTGCTGACCAATACCTCTTTATTTTTTTCAAGCTTGAGGAGGATAACATATGCTTGTTCTATAA
>APFE030423272.1:47079-90725 GCA_000404065.3 Pinus taeda | reverse complement strand
TAATATATATCCCAGCCGACATTGTGCTGATCCGAGAAAAAATTATCCTCATTAGTATTTATTTCTCTAAAGCAGCTCATCTTTTATCATCATTCATAAGTCTTGATGATGGATCCCATTTGGGATTTGAAACGTTGGCATAAAAATGTTCATACTATGGATTCTCCGGCCACTGATTCAAAAGATGCAAACAACAGATCTCTTAAATCCAAGAAGGATCTCCTCTAGTACCACACTGAGTTTGGTAACTTAAAGAGGGAAAGTGGTGAGTTGTTGTCTGATTGTAATAAGAGGTTTAACCATATGTACAATAAGATACCAGCTGAAGTAAAACCCACTACTATCTCCGCTAAACTCACCTATGCTAATGCTTTTGATTCTGACTTTTGCTTACTGTTGAGGGAGAGGCGATGTGCTACTTTGGCTGACATGCAAGATGCCGCCTTGGAAGTGGAATCAAACATCATGGCTGCAGAGAAGCTCAAGGGAAATGTTGATAGAAGAAGATAGAGGGGCGAGTCTTCATCATCCTCTGATCCTAAGATAGATAAAATGACTAAAATGACCAAGTCATTAGCCTCCAAAATCTCCAAATTTAAGGTTGAGTAGCACCTGGGGAAAGGAAGAGTGCCTAATACCTTTGCTCCTAGAAATCTAAACCCAAATCCATATAGAAAAACAAATGAGCACTTGCAGATTTTGCAAATAAAAAAAGATACAAATGAAGACCAAAGGGTGAAGGATCCTTTTCAAAATGTAGTCATGGAAGAAGATCAGTTTGAAGAAGATGATGAGATCCATTTTCTGGAAGACAAAGGCAATGCTTCCTTTTTGACCTCAACTGCCTACGAAAAGTCATTATGCAATGACTAGATCATCCAAGAATGGGATGGTAAAGCTATTCTACAAACTGTAGATTAGCAAAGATATAATTTGAGATCAAAGATAAATACTGCCAAGGAAAATCCTGTTCAAAGAGTTGTTGTCCCTACAATACAACAAGCTAATAAGAAAAAACAACCAACAGTTGATCCCACCGTTAATCCGAATTGGATCCTTAAACATTTTTCATGACTATTTCAAATTATGTCAGATCAAATCTTATGAACAACATGTATCAGAAATGACCTTTGGACAATGGCAATTGTGGCCTGCACGGAACAACGAGGACCCTCGGTGAAAGCGCGCTGACCATTGGCCCATGGAGACTGCGCATGGACACAAATTGGCAATTGGAAGCCCGAACCCAGAAAATCGCGTATCGCAGGGAAAAACCCTCAAGAAGGAAAGCCCCGAGCGCTCGGTCATGAGGAAAATAGGAAAACTGTGTGGAAATCGTTAGAAGGCGGTCCCGTGCCCAAAAACGGTAGGATATCGCGTGCACTTCTAGTGGTAAGCGGGTTTGGTTGAGTTCAGTGTGATGCCATACACTGGGTGACGCGTGTCTAGCGGATGAGGGAGAAAACCACTTACATCGTGTGAGTAACAGTCGAGCAACTTACTCGCGCAATATAAATGGAGACCGTAGAATCTGGAGGCTCCCGATCAACTGCGGAGAATCAACCCGATAGATGACCAGATTTAACGGGGAAATATACTGAGGCACATAAAGGTTTGAGGTTTGGCATGACCGATGAGCTGGTAGAAGAATCAGTTTCGCGGGCAAATCTTGGAGTAACAGAAATAACGACCATTTAAAGAAAATTGACACTTAGTTTGCAAGGCAACAAGTGGCCACCTCTTTGTGCAGCGTTACATATCGATGGTGAAGCAGAGAAGGGGAATTCCAGTGGACAGAGGTGGGCGATCTAGAGAGTCGAGAAGAGGAAACGAGAAGTCAGGGAGTAGATTGGCTTTAAGCCATGAATAGACAAAGAGCAGAGGGGGACATACATAGAGGAAGAAGTGAATCACGGAGAACAGAGAAGCCGAGCTGACCTGCAGAGCAAAGGCAACATCGAGCAGATAGAGACAGAGAGATTCTGAGAGTCTATGAACTCATACCATTGAGACCAGTTGAGGTCGAGATTTAGTAAGGGGGAGTCTGTGTACTCTAGAGGCTTGGGGGATCCAAGTAACACCCTACTAATCATCATCTTTTAAGTGAGACTCAAATTGAGCTCCTTATTGTAAAAACTCTACTTTAAGACACAATAAAAAAGTCCACTACTGAAGCTAGACCAGGAGACGTAGCCCAGGAGGATTGAGTGAACTCCTTATTAAATTTGTTGTGTTCTGTATTTTCTTACTGTATGCACTCACTATAAAAAGGATGGGCATGATGATGAGCATTATTGGATTCTGCATCCGGAGCTGAGACCTAAGAAGTTCGAGGGCAAGATGAAGAAGACTGCTGCAGCTATTCAGAAATATTTGGGATCGGACTCAAGAGATGAAACAACCATTGCAGCCACAGGTATAAAAGGTAAAAATTCTGAAGCATCTACTAGTAATTCTGCACAACTTGTTAATGATGACGAAAATGAGAGAAAAAGACATGAGCTTTTCCATATTTGAGTTATTTCCAAACATCAAAAGATTGATACTTTGTTTGATAATGGCTCACAAGTAAATTTAATTTCTGAAGCAATTGTAAAGAAGTTGGGATTATGACTACACCTCACAAGAAACCATACCCATTAGGTTGGTTAAGTGATAAAGCACAACTACAAGTGACTAGACAATGTAAAATTAAGTTTTCTTTTGGGTCAGCTTTTGTAGATGAGGTTGAGTTAGATATAATTCCTCTAGATATATGTGGAATTGTTTTAGGAAGTCCTTACTTGTATGATAGAAAAGCTATTTTCTATAGAGCTGAGAACAAGTATCTACTCATTAAAGATGGAATCGAATACTTTGTAAGAGCTCATAAGCTCAACAATAATTATACTCTCATAAACTCAGGGCAGATGAAACGAATTGTAAATTCATGCAAACCAATTTTACTGATGGTTGTAAAGGAAAAGAAACTTGTTAAAACGAATGTATGTGAGGGCTGTGATGCTAAACAACAAGCTGATTTAGAAAACGTTGTTTCAGAGTATGATATTTTGTTTCAAGAATCTAAAGGTCTGCCACCCAAAAGGAAATAATGCACGATATTAATTTGCAACAAGATACTCCATTGCCTAACATTGGGATGTACAGGTTGTTCGCTTTAGAGAATGTCGAAATCAAGAAGCAGGTGCAAGAGTTGCTTGAAAAATGGTTCATCAGACCTAGCACATCACCAATCATTTTGGTGAGAAAGAAAGATGGCTAGTGGAGAATGTGCATTGATTACCGAGCACTAAATAAAATAATGATAAAAAATCGTTATCCCCTTCCTCGCATAGATGATCTATTAGATCAGTTAAAGGAAGCTGTTTATTTTTCCAAGTTAGACTTGCATAATGGATATCATCAGGCCAGAATTGCAGAACAAGATGCACGGAAAACTACTTTCAAAACAAAGCAGGGAATGTATGAGTGGCTGGTTATGCCTTTTGGCTTAACTAATGTTCCTGCTACTTTCATGAGAATAATGAATGATGTACTCAGACCTTTTCTTGATGATTTTGTTATTGTATATTTGGATGAACATTCTTATATTAGCAAAACGTGGGAAGAACATTTAAAGCATGTTAAGAAGACACTAGATGTTTTGAAAAGAGAAAAACTTTATGTTAAACTCTCAAAATGTGAATTTGACAAAACATCTTTGAATTATTTGGGACATATAGTAGGGGGTGGTGAATTGAAGATAAATCCCTCTAACGTTGCAGTGATTGTAAACTGGCCTAAACCTAAATCTGCTACAGAAGTAAGAAACTTCTAAGGAGCATCACAATATTGGAGAAAGTTCATTTCTAACTCTTCCTCAATTGCAGCGCCCTTACATTCTTTAACATGAATGAATAAGGTGTTTCAGTGGGGAGGCAAATATCAGAAAGCCTTCGACACCATGAAAGAAAATATTAGTATAGCACCAGTAGTAGCACTGCCTGATCTTCAAATACCATTTGAGATCCAAACAGATGCCAGTGACTATGCCATGGGATCAATGTTGATACAACACGGTAAACCCATATGTTATCATTCTGAGTCATTTAATTCTGCAGTAGTTAACTATCCAACATATGATAAAGAATTGTATGCATTAGTACAAAGTGTGAAAAAGTGGAAACAATATTTAATGGGCAAAGAGACAATTATCCATACTGATCATCAACCACTTCAATATCTACACTCCCAAACTAAGTTGCCGCAATCAAGACACTATAGGTGGATGGGTTTTCTACAACAGTTTCATTTAGTAATCAGATATAAAAGGGGCATACATAATAAAGTTGCAGATATGATATCTAGAGCTATTATAAATGCATCCACTATACTTAAGCATAATTCAGTATTGCATGAGAGCTACATTGAATAATATGCTCAAGATATAGAATTTAAAGATGTATATGCAACTCTAAGTTAGGGAAAATGAGTAGAAGAATTGGATTATCACATTCAGGACCAACTCTTGTATCATTGTGGGAAGCTATGCATTCTACAAAATGAAAGAGTAAAGATAATTTGAGAAGCACACACTTCTCTAATATCAGGTCACTTGGGGGTAAGTAAAATAGTTTCACAGCTGCAAAGATTTTGTTATTGGCCAAAAATGAATGACACAATTTCTAGATATGTAATAGGGTGTACCATGTGTGCTAAAAGCAAGTCCAGAATAGAAAACTAGGCTTTTACACTCCACTACCAGTTCCTTCTCATCCTTGGGAAAGTATTTCCATGGAATTTGTTGGAGGACTGCCTAAATCTAGGAAAGGTTATTATTATTTATATGTTGTTGTGGATAGGTTCAGCAAAATGTGTATTTTGATATCTTGTAACAAACAGATTACAACTGAACAAACTGCAAAGTTGTTCTTTCAGCATGTATGGGTTCATTTTGGATTACCCACTTCCATTGTATCTGATCGAGGCACCTAATTTGTTTGGAAGTTTTGGTCGAGTCCGTGGGAACTGATGGACACTAAACTAAAGAAAAGCACAACCTTTCATCCACAAACCGATGGACAGATAGAAGTAGTCAATAGGACAGTGATCCAGTTGCTCATAGGCTATTGCAGCAAGCATCCCAAACTTTGGGATGAACATTTGTATTATGTGCAACATGCTTACAACCGAGCAAAACATTCTTCTACATGGAGATCTCCTTTTGAGACCTATTTTGGTTTCACACCAAGGTCTCCCTTAGATTTTGTCTTTGGCAAAGACATAGTAGTTGATGGACACAGTGATGTGGACAAGGCAACCAGGTTCATTGAACAAATCAAAGAGATTCACCAGGTAGTACAGGAACAACTGGAAAAGAGCCAAGCCAAATACAAGGCAAGGCATGACAAGCATCGAATGGAGCATAGTTTCTAGTTGGTGATCAAGTCTGGCTATATATCAGCAAGGACAAAATGCAAGGTGAAGGTAAAAAGCTAAAACCAATAAGGAATGGACCTTTCAAGATACTTGAGAAAATTGGTGAGAATACTTTTCGCCTTGATTTACCAACTTACATGCACATCTACTCAGTCGTTAATGCAGACAACTTGAGGCTATTTGAACCTTCATTAATTGAAGATCCTGAAGAGCAAAGTCAATTGCCTTCTATTGGTGACCTATTACCTGAATATCTCAATGAATTGCAAGAAGACACAGTTCTGGATAGGAAGGCGAGGACGATGCGCAGGGGACATATTGAGTGCCTAAGGATTGGACTCAAGGGTTCAAAGCCAAGTAGTGCAAAATGGATAGAGATTGCACAAGTGAGACAGTTATACCCTCACTTAGTCGATGCTTGAAAACCAAATTTTGGTGGTCCCAAAAGCTTTTTCAGTGGGAAGGCCATGATCCGAATTGGATCCTTAAACATTTTTCATGACTGTTTCAAATTATGTCAGATCAAATCTTATGAATAAAAAGTATCAGAAATGACCTCTGGACAATGGAAATTGTGGCCCGCAGGGAACAACGAGGACCCTCGGTCAAAGCGTGTTGATCATTGGCCCATGGAGACCATGCATGGATGCAAATTGGCAATCGGAAGCCCAGACCCAAGAACGGAAGCAGTTTCTGATACGCTAATCATGTATCGCAGGGAAAAACCCTCAAGAAGGAATGCCCCGAGCTCTTGGTCACGAGGAAAACAGGAAAACTATGCAAAAATGTCAGAAGGTGGTTCTCGCACCCAAAACTGGTAGGATATCGCGTGCACTTCAAGTGGTAAGTGGGTTTTGCCGAGTTCAGCATGATGCCATACATTGGGTGACACGTGTCCAATAGATGAGGGAGAAAACTGCTTACATAGTGTGAGTAACGGTCGAGCAACTTACCTGCGCGATATAAACAAAGATCGTAGGATCTTGAGACTCTTGATCAACAACAGAGAATCAACCTGATGGATGACTAGATTTGACAGGGAAATAGAGTGAGGCACATAAATATTTGAGGTCCAGCATGACCGATGAGCTGGCAGAAGAATCAATTTCACGAGAAAATCTAGGAGTAACAAAAATAACGACCGTTTAAAGAAAACTGACACTCTGTTCGAAAAGAGACAAGTGGCCGCCTCTCTATGCAACGTTACACAATGATGATGACACAGAGCGAGGGAATTCCAGCGGACATAGGCGGGCGATCCAGAGAGCCGGGAAGAGGAAACAAGCAGTCAGGGAGTAGATTGGCTTTAAGCCATGAACAGACAAAGAGCAGAGCGGGTTGCCATCGAAAGATTTTCAAACCTCCGCCTCCTGAAATTGCTATAATAGGAGGGAAATCTTGAAAAACCTTCGCCTCCTGGACAGACATAGAGGAAGAAGTGAATCACAGAGAACAGGGAAGCCGAGCTGCCTGCAAAGCAAAGGCAAGATCGAGCAGATAGAGACAGAGAGAGTCTGTGAACTCCAAAGAAGGCTTGACAGGTTCAAGTAGCTCCTCTGTTTATACCTGTCAGGTGTTGAGTAATAATTTGGACTCATACTAGTCGAGATTCAGTAAGGGGGAGTCTGTGTACTCTAGAGGCTTGGGGGATCCAAGTACCACCCTACTGATCATCATCTGTTAAGTGAGACTCAAATTGAGCTCCTTATTGTAAAAACTCTTCTTTAAGACACAACAAAAAAGGCCACAATTGAAGCTGGACCAGGATATGTAGCCGAGGAGGATTGGGTGAACTCCTTATTAAATTTGTTATGTTCTGTATTTGCTTACTGTGTTTCTCTTACTGTTTCAAGTGTCTGTGTATTTCGCAATCATATTGATCTGTTGCTTAAAATAACATAGGCACACCCCAACACATGAGTCTGTAATATCTTCATTAATTAACTGAGATCATTCACAAGTGATTTTCAGATCAACCGTCCTCAAAGCTCCAACTCATGAGGTAAGAGACCTTGACAAGTCTCCTTCTCCTTTCAGTTTTCAATCAGAAATTCAGAAGCTAAGAATACCTATGCCTCTGATTGAACTAGTGAAGAATGAGTCCTTCAAAAGATCCATCCTCGAGGCCCTTGAGCCTAAAGCCATCCAAGCCTCCACTGACTATGTAAATCTGCAAGATGACAAGCCAACTGTTATTCTCAGCCCAATGATTGAAAACTGTGAAGACAACTCCCCATCAATCTATGTCTCCTTGACTATTCATGATAAAATCCTTCACAACTGCCTTCTAGACACTGGAGCCAGCCATAATCTAATGCTCAAGGCTGTCATGGATGAGTTGGGTCTGGATATCACCAAGCCTTATCATGACCTGTTTTATTTTGACTTTAGAAAAATGAAATTCCTGGGGTTAATCAAGGACCTAGCCATCACTTTGTCTCAACTGCCTATGAAAAGCATGATGATGGATATTGTGGTGGTAGATGTACCTCCAAAGTTTGGCATGTTACTTTCCAGAGGTTGGATCAAGAGACTAGGTTGATCATTAAAAAATGATCTGTCCTATGCTACTGTCCCAGTTTTCAGAGGTGAGAGCAAGAGATTATATAGAGAAGCTCAGCTGGCTTATATAATCAGCGATGAAAAGAATCCCACCAGTCATCCTATATATGCTATCGACACTGATTTTGGAGCTTGTCCTTCATATTGAAGAATCTCAGTTGGCCTCCACGCAACTCAGGAAACCAGTTTTCCAGATTGTTGAGGAAGAAAACCCACAGATTTAAGATATGTTTTTTGATGTGGCTTGCTCTAAAGAAGCTGCAGGGGTAGGTGTAGTCCTTGTGTCCCCAACGCAGGAATACAATATATTTCAAATTAACCTTTCAGGTCACAAACAACATCACAAAGTACGAAGCTTTGATTCTGTGCTTAAGCACTGTTAAAGAAATGGGTATCAAAGGCCTGAAAGTGTTTGGAGATGCAGACCTCATTATTCAGCAGGTAAATAAAATTTCCAAGCTAAACATCCAAGGCTGAAGGCATACAGAGATGAGGTATGGAGGCTCAAGGATTCTTTTAATGATTTCAACATTTATTATATTCCAAGAATGAAGAACCAACTTGCCAACTCCCTTGCTGTCTCTACTAGCATGTTTATTCCTCCTTTGCCTCCTAAATTGACATATGAAGTTTAAATACATACCATCTTTGCATGACAATGTTAAATATTGGAGGGTTTTTGAAGACGATGAGGAAATTAATAGGTTTTTGCAAGTCATGGAGGAATTTTCTGAGATGCACATCGATCAGGAAAATTAAGCCATGGGAGAATGTGGCTAGCCCAAGCTAAAAAGCGAGATCAGTCGAGGAAGCATTGTCCAGCTTCCCTGTAATCACATACCAAAAGGATTGGTGTCTCTAGAGAAGCTTTTCGATCAAAATGACATGCCCTATAAGTCGACCAAAATAGAAAATGAGTTTGTTGTCTGTAAACATAATATAGGGAGCCCAACCCATCCTAAAAATGTAAATCTGTCCACGCATTTGTCTTCTGCCCAGAATTCTGAGTATTGCACCCTCATGAAGAAATTCACTGACATTTTTTCATGTGAATACATCGATCTTAAAACCTATGACGCAAACATCATCCAACATAAGATCCCACTGGAAAAGAACACCATCCCTTTTGAGCAAAAATTAAGACCTATCAACCCTCTCTTATTGCCTTTGATTGAGAAAGAAATCAAGAAGCTGTTGGATGCCAAAATCATAGTTCCTGTTATCACTAAAATTTTCCCTTAGAAGTTATCAAAAGGAGGGACACTCCGAGGTAACCACAAACCAGTATTTTAAGTATAGAGAGGGCTCTCTCTTTATGATTTAGCTTTGTTTTATGGGATTTTAGGCTAGTTATGAAAGCTTGTAGGGGATTTTGGTCGGGTGGTGGAATTATGGTAACAGATGGATAGGACAAGGTTTTCAAGCCATTGGGCTATGGAGTCAAGTCGAGTGATGGCTCAACTGGATCAGATCAAATTACTAAAGGGAAAACTCATAGGGAAAGGTAGTAAAACAAAAGGAAAATCCCAAGTTCAGATGGATGGATGAAATGGTAATAAATAGAGAGAAAGGGCAATGAAGAATCCTTTATTCGGGTTTAATATTTAGAATAGAGGGTACTCATTAACAAGGAGCAATTAAGTATTCTTTGCTAAATGGGCCACTGTGATAAACTATGAAAGTAAGGGAGCATTTAAGAATTCCCTAACTATGATAGTATAGAAGAAAACATTAAGAAAGATAAACCTTTTAAAACAGATTGTAGCAAAGCAACTTCTGAAATATCATTATTTCATTTATCATTAATATTTCATGAAAACACATGTGATTATTAATAAACAGAAGGGAAACAATAAAACACAAGAGATGTAGAATACTTATTTGACTTTTGTTTGACACAGGAATCTTGTAGATTGCCTTAGCTTTATTCCTTGATCCAGCAAGCCATACAAATGTTGGTACAATAACACTTCAATTCTAGAAGAAAATGTCAATAGAAATGTTGTAGAATCCGCACCTAATAATTCAAATAAAGAAGTATTTATACAAAATTTACATCAAAAATATGTCATAACTAAATGAGATTTATTCTAGGAATATAAAATATCTCTTCACAAATATAGAGACAGATGGTCTCGAATATAGTGACAGATAATGAATTGATTTTTGCTGTTCCTATTTTTGTTGAAGGAGCTAGAGGCATGCTCTACGAATCTGCATCTTGTTGTTGCCCTAGTAACTCTGTGCTGGACATCTGATTTGATCTTTTTAACTGATACTCTTTACTTGTTTACCAACATTCATCCCTTTTACCAAAATTTACTGTGGTAAATATTTTTATTTACCTCACTTTTGTCATGGTAATTTATAGGATGTCAGTCATGTTGGTCCACCAATCATCCTTTGGTATATTCATCCTTGTTAATTTCTTGTAAATTTCATCAGCCTCAGTATATTTCACAAAATTAGGCTGGACTACGAATAAGTGCTTTACTTCATGTTCAATAAAGAAGAGGTTCTCTAAACCATCATAAAGCACTTTTCCTGTGGGTACTGTCTTTGCTAAGGATGAACTAGCTTGACTTTCAGCTTGCTGATGTAATTTGTTTATGTAGTTTATCTGAACCATTAGCCTATCATTGATGACTAAAGGGCTTGGGAGTCCCTTACTCTTTAAGATGTCAAACTTTCTCATGAACTCATCTATATCTTCCTGCGTACTTTGACATCTTTGCTCCAGGCCTTGCATTAAGTTCCTTTTGGTCAACACTTTCTTTATTTCGAGGATGGTAGCAGTTCTATCCTCAATGTCCAATTGATCCAATTGTTGCTTATTTTTATTGTTCAGAAATTTTTTTTACTGGACTGCTTCTTTAGGTTTTCTACCCAGTTCTTCTGGTCTTCTGAATTTCTTCAAGAGCAAGCTTTACTAAATCAATTTGTTCAAAAATAATTTGAATGGATGACCAAATATCATTGATGGAATCAATGATATTGGTCCATAATATTTTCCTAATGTCTGTCAAAGGATTTTCAAATGTCAGATCCTTCTCCAATGCTTTAATTTGTTGGGCCATGCCTTTGTTTTTTCTTATCTCTTCTGCATAATTGATCTTTGATATATCATATTTTTGCTCCAAAGTAGTGAATTTCTCTTTTACTTTCTAAAGCTATGTTACTTGGAGTTTCATTTATTCCACTGAATTAATAAAGTCCTCTGTGCTCCGTGTTGGTGTACCTGCTCGTGATGTACCTGTTTCTTCCATGGGTGCAGCTGTTGCCAAAGGAATGCTTGGTGCTAAAACAATTGCTAGTGTAGAAGGGACTGCTGTTGAAACTACTGGCACTACAGTTTGAGGCTGGGTGGTCGACTCACTTTGCCTTGACTGCACTGCTTTCTCCAATTCTTGCTCTATTTCCTTTAATTGCTCATTTAACTTAAGGACCAAGTCCATAAGTTCTTCTTCATTTTTCTTCTCTATCACTTCAGCAGTCTGAGGGTGAATGAGAGGTGGCAGCTTCAACTGTTTTCTAAGTGCAGCTATGTCTTCATTCTTTTTCTTAATTAAGCTTTCTGCTGCTTTAACATCTTTTGGGTCATCACCCAACTCAATTACTAAATCTTCCAGTGATTTTATTCTGTTATCTTTTGCTTGTGAGGAGGCTTTCTCCAGCTGCAATTGGGTTGTAGTGTTGCTCAATGAATTTTTCTATGAGCCATCATTACTTTGTTATTCAGTGTTGAATATACCATCTCAACCATTTTCTTGTGTAGTTCAATCTGGTCTATAGGGTGGATGTCTTTAACCATGACTTCAAAGTCAGTTTTGAGATAATCTGCCAAGGATTTTGGCTGCAACACTGTGGGCTTCAAGAAACTCATTTGCATTTTGCCTTCTTTGATGTCAAAGGCTGAAATCGATCTGGTTTGGTTTGTAGGGGCCATCTTTAAGTACTAAGCATAGGCTTGGGCCTTCAGTTGTTCATTCTTTGCCTTGATCTCTTTAAAATTCCCCTTTATATGTATAATCTTCTTAGAAGAAGACCTGAAACATGAAACTTCTATGCTGGGTCTTTGAACTTGAGGGTGTCCCACTTGTTGGGAAAGTCTGTGAGCTATCTGTCCCTTCCTTTCTCAAGCTCTCTGTAGTTTCTCCAATGAATTCCTCCTCTGAATATGGATTCATCCTTTGCCTCTTAGAAAAGGGTTGATCTGTGGGTGTGCTTGGAGGGGTAGCTACTCCCCTGTCTCTTTTCAAGTTCCTTTCCTCATTTAGAGGAGTCTGTACCATTGGAGGATTTCCCATATTAGTCTGAGTTGGATGTGGCTGTAGTGGATCTAACTCTACAGATATTTTAGGTTGCTCTAATTTCTTTGGCTGTTCTGTTGTTTTTAGTTGTTCTGATGTAAATGGACTTGGTTCCCGAGTTTGCCTTTGTGAAGGCTCTGCTGTGGGAGCACTGGATGCTTGGGCTGGCCTTTGGGAAGATACTACATGCACATCTACAAAGGAGTCCAGGTCAAGTCTCTTCTCCAAATCTTTCATCACATTTTCAACTTCAACTTTATCACTATCTTGTTCTACCAATGTCCCTTCCTTCCATTCAATTAAATTGGCATATTGTTCTATTTCAGGAATGTTGTGATGGATGCAGGGTGATAACTTGTGTTTTATCCTTCTATCACAGATGAAATTGTGAGGATCATATGTCCAAGCAAATATCTTCTTTAAATGCATCTTCCTCTCTATGATTTCTTCTGCTTCTTGCCCTGCTTTTCTGTTGTTGCACACAAATGGGCCTAAGTGGTCTTTGATCCTCAACTGGGCTTTCTTCTTTGCTTTCATGAAATGGATTTGATCAGAGTTGATTATTTTCCTATAATACTCCAGGGAAAATAATCTCATGGGGACATACTTGGGCAATTTGTAGGGAGGAAGTTCACACCCATAGATTCTGATCTCAGTATGATTCTGGTATAAGTACCAGTCACCTATCCTATACTGCTTTGACAACTGAAGGATTATTTTGATATCATCACTGATTCTAGGGGGAGGACTTCCTGTCAACATGGTAGATATAGGATGGACAAACTGATCAATGAAATCAATATATGAATAGGGAGAAGAGGATGAGTAGTGAAAAATAGAGGTCCAGAAAATGACTGACCTAGGGTTACCTTTTGTATCAAGCTTGTGCACAGAAAAAGGGAATTTTTCAGTTTGATAGTAAAGGAAGAGGTGATATAGAACTGTAGAATACTTGAACACTCTCTCATTTTCTAGCCTCGTGAATTGGTCATGGATTTTGTCAACTATGAATGCAACATAGTCATACTTGGCAGCAGGAGGCTAGCCAGGGGTGAAGATTGTCATGTAAGCAAAGGTCATTTCATCTACATATTCATTGGTTGTGAAACCAAGAATACAGGCAATTGTGGTAATAATATCCCTCCCCAGGCCTACAAAAGCATTTGTCATGTAAGGTGGAGGGTTATTTGAGATATATTCTTTTAACATGAAAGTTTGGCAAACTCTGGCGATCTCTGAGCTGGATAGTTTTGAAGATTTGTCAAGTAAATCACCAATAGGCAGAGGGATAAGGTCCTAACCAGGTTGCAACTACAATATTTCATTGATGGATTTTACTGTAATGGTAAAAAGGATTTGTTGGTCGGGGGACATTACAAATCTGAGATTAGGGTTGTAATTTGCATGGCACTGGTGGACAATGTCTAGGAAGATATGCACAGAAGGGAATTGGTACTTTGGGAGATTTGATTTCCACAGACCAATACTGTCAGCCTTATTAAGGTAAAGGTCTCGGTATTTGCAGTGTAGTCTCACGGGGGAGTCATCAAATGTGAGGTCTTTGATTTGAAGTCTCTATCAGCTAAGGGAAGGTGGTCCAAATCTTTATGGGGAGCATTGACTGGAGGTACATTGAGGGCCACAGGGGTTTCCATCCCTGGTTCTTGTGTTTTCAGGGTCAGAACTGGGATTTTTAATGAAATTGTCTAAAACAAGGTACCTGGGAAGTTCAACAACTCAATTATGCTGAAAAACTTTGGACTTTAAAGTAATTTCAGGGGAAGTGCAACATTTAATAGGGTTTCTAGGAGAAAATTTGGTAAATACCTGTTTTGGACAACTGCCTCTGATGTTTGCATTTGCAGGATGCACGTAGTGGTCTGGACGGCGTTGAAAGACAACGTTCAATGTAGTTTGTCAGTTGGGGGGACAAGCTGGTAGATTTTGGACATGTTGCGTGCATGCATGGAATTTCTCTGGTAAAGGGCGAAGAATATATTTCATTTGTTTTTTATGCAAAGTCAATTTTTTGGCGGGTTTAGCGACAAGGAAAGTTGGCGTTAACTTAATGATGTGACATTTTGTCGTTTGTGGGAGGTGGTAAGTGGGTTTCATCGCACCGCTTATGGGAGGTAGGTGGTATTGAGGGGGAGCTCCGCGATTCCACTTATCAACTGACACGTAGCATCAACGCTTTTTGGAAAACCGCTCATATCGCGCGTATAACGTCCAACCAAAAGGCCTGCACGATATGAGCGATGATCGTCAGATCTAGGAGATCTGATCTGACGCTTATCGGGTATTGGGAGGTGACTGGTGTTTTAATGGAGGGGGGCTCGACGTTAATCAAAAGCTTTTAATTACATCGGGGGTAATGCGATTGGTCAAAAAGTTATTAATTAATCGTGAGGATTAATTAATCCTTTATTTAGCATGGCGGGGGTCGGGGTTCTTAATTAGTCATGGGTTGACTAATTAATCCCATTACCAAATGTTATTAAGGTTATATTGCAACCATGGAGCGAGATATATAATTTATTGGGTTTGTAATAATAATACGGGTAAGGGGTAGTTTATTTCGGGAGTTAAATAATAATATTAATTAGCGGTTAATATGATTTTGCAAGATATGAATGTGTTCTAAGTTAAAATGCTTCTGAAAGCATTTTCATCATACACATTTAAGACTTCAGCTAAGTGAATATGCGGGTTTATATGGAGAATGTTTTAATTTCCCTAAGTAAAATAGGATTTTACTTAGGAAAAGCTTTATAAAGGGAATGAGTGACTTTATGAAGGGGTAATTGTTGATGAAGGGGATTTAAGTACTTTAGGTATTCCAAATTATTGGGCTGAGGGTCCGGTACCTCCAAAAGTTAGAGAAATGCTCTGAGCCCTTCTAACTTGTTATAGATACCTTTGGCACTTGGGGGAAATTAGTGAATTTTTAGGGAAAAATGGAGTAAGGAAGTTAATTAATTTGACTTTGTTTCCTTGATGTGCTATCTCCAATGTGAGTTGTGCTTTGTCCAAGTGATGAAAGCGAAAGATTTAAGCATTAAACTTAACCATTCACCACACATTTATTCTGCAACCATCATCTACTTACCCTACCTACTTTATCCTAGCATTTTCACTTCTTTATTAGGGTGCACTTAGACTGGCAAACCCTTTTCAAACTTTCTTTTCTTTTACATATGGATACCTATCTAAATCTAACCTTATTACATCCAAGGTCTTATATTAAAATGTTGAGCTCCTTTTTTCACTCTAACTATCCACTTATTTTCCAAGATTAAACTTTTGTGTCAGATCTTTATTCTCTATATCTAAAACATGAAATTGAAAACATGGAATAACCAATATTAAGCTATTTGGTTACCATGGATTGTGGCATAGGTGACAAGCTGCACACAATCATTATTATGAATGAAGTAAATAGTAGTGGCATTTGGGCTTGCACACTTTCATGGTCTTCCCTTTTTGTTGCGGTTCATTTTCTTTCATTTTTTTTTTTTACCTTTCTTTATTCTTTTTAACCTTTTATTTCTTTTTCTAGGGCATACCCTCTTTACATTTTTTAATTCTTGTTTTTTACAAATATGGAAAACACTTGCAACAAGCAAAGGTATGAACACATTTCAGAGTTAAACCAAGTCAATCATGATATATGAAACCTATTGGTATAGGGGCATAATAGTTCCCATAAGGTATTCAAAGTGGATAGCCAACCTTGTGGTAGTGAGAAAGAAAAATGGAGAAATTAGGATTTGTGTTGACTTCAGAAATCTGAACAAGTGCTCTAAAAAAGATAACTATCCCTTGCCTAAGATGGAACACGTGCTGCAAAGAGTTTCAGGGGCTAGAGTCATGTCTTTCTTAGATGGATTTTCAGGTTACAATTAGATTGCTGTACATCTCGAAGATCAGGAAAAGACCGCCTTCACTACTATGTGGGGCACTTTCATGTACTCCAAGATGCCTTTCGGATAGATGAATGCTGGGGCTATTTTTCATAGGGCCATGAACATAGCTTTTGTGGGAGAGAAGGACAAGTTTGTCCTTATTTATCTTGATGACATAGTAGTCTTCTCCAACAGCCACAAAGACTATTTATGGTATTTGAAGAAGGTCTTCCTAAAGTGTAGACAGTTTAGAATTTCAGTGAACCCAAAGAAGTCACAGTTTGTTCTAGAAGAAGGAAAACTTTTGGGACATATTGTTTCTGCTGAAGGTGTGAAGATTGATCCAGCAAGGGTTCAATCCATTCAGACGTTGACCATCCCAAGGTCAAAAAGGGACATTCAATCCTTCTTGGGTAAGACTAACTTCGTAAGGAGGTTCATTCCAAACTTTGTAGAGCTTGTAAAGCACATCACTTCCATGATGAAGAAAGGAGCAGAAATAAAATGGGCAGATGCTTCAAGAAGCTATTTTGAAGCCATCAAGCAAGCTATCATGGAAAATCCCACTCTAATCAGCCCAGATTACACTAAGGATTTTTGCATCTTCTCTTTTGCCTCTTATGATACACTTGCAATAGTCTTGTTGCAGAAAAATGATGAAGTCATAGAGCACCTCGTGGCCTTTTTTAGCAAAACTTTAAGGGATGCTGAACTAAGGTATGACCTTATTGAAAAACAAGCTTATGATCTCATAAAGTCTTTAAAGGCATTCATAATTTATATTCTGCATTCCAAAGTAGTTGCATATGTACCTTCAGCCTCAGTAAAGGATGTCTTAACTCAGCCAGATATTGATGGGAAGAGAGTTAAATGGATTGCAAAATTCATAGAGTTTAACATGGAGGTGAAACCCACTAAGTTTGTCAAAGGCTAGGGCTTGGTTAAACTTATGGCTGAAGAAAATTGTAGCTTGTTAGATATAAATTCCATGAGTCTGAATTCAGATGATGAGAAGACAGAGGGAGTGGCAGAAGAGCAAAAGCAGAATCAGTCTTTGGCGGAAAATCTAGCCACATGTGAATGGTATTACTACATAGTTCATTTTTTGCAAAAGATAGAAGTCCCTCCAGGGCTTATCTCAAGTCAAGATCGTGCCATTAAACTCAGATCAACCAAATTCTACATTAACAAAAATCTGCTTTATTGGAAAGACCCATCAGGAATCCTCTTGAGGTGTCTAGATCAAGAACAATCTATGGAGGTCATATATCAGTTCCATTCTAGCATCTGTGGAGGGCATCATTATTGGAAAACCACAACTCACAAAATCTTGAGGGCTGGATATTATTGGCCTACTCTGTTCTCTAATGTGTTTCCTTTTGTAAAAGCTTGTGACAAGTGTCAGAGATTTGCAAGAAGACAACAACTAAAATCTTTGCCCTTGAAGCCAATACATGTCAATGGTCCCTTCCAGTAGTGGGGATTGGACTTTATAGGTGAGATCAACCCACATTCCAGTGGCCAACACAAATGGATCTTAGTAGCCATTGACTATTTCACCAAGTGGATTGAGGATATACCCATTAAGAATGCCAATCATCGAGTTGTCATAAAGTTCTTGAATGAGAATATTTTCATTAGATTTGGTTGCCCCACCAAGCTAGTCACTGATAATGCAACATCTTTCAAGGCAAAATAATTGGTGGACATGACTGAATCCATGGGCATTCAAGTGGTGCATTCTACCTCATATTATCCTCAAGGCAATGGCCTGGAAAAATCATCTAACAAGAGCCTGGTAAGGGTAATCAAAAAGTTGTTAGAGGAAAACAAAAAGAGTTGGGATTCGAAGTTGAAGTTTGCACTATGGGCTGACCGTGTTACCATAAAAAATTCCAAAAGGAATTATCCATTAAAACTAATCTATGACACTGATGCTGTTTCCTCATCCCGCTCATTCTCCCTGTGGCTAAGTTCTTGCAGGAAGAACAAGATGAAGAGAATGATATGGTAAGAAGAATGAATAACCTGGTTGAACTACAACATATCAGAGAGTAGCTGGTTGAGAAGTCAAAAGCTCATCAGAAGAGAATCAAAGAAACCTTTGACAGGAAGGAAAAAGTGGACAATTTCCAAGTTGGTGATTGGGTGCTTAAGTGGGATGCATTTAAGGAAAAGAAAGGTAATCATGGCAAGTTTGAATCCTTATGGATAGGTCTATTTATCATTTCTCAAATTCAGTAGAACAATACATTCATTCTACACAGTCTAGAAGGAGAAGATACTTTTGGTAGCCCAATAAATGGGCAGTTCTTGAAACTTTATTTCGTTTAAGGCTTTAAAAGCCTTGTCATTGTAAATATATTTTTCCAGTTTTTATTTCATTTGCAAAATAGACTCCATGCCCAATGGAACACTAGATGGAAGATTTGAATTTTCTTTTTAGGAAAGGCATTGATTTGTGATCCTCGAAACCTCACAGGGAGGATTTCATCCCCAGAAGGAGCCAGTGTTAGCCTCACTGACACTAGGCCCAAAAATTGGATCCATGTACGCTCTTAAAGTTTCCAGATTCGCTTAAAATCATGCCAATGATCAATTTCTGTGCAAGAGGAGAGCCCTTGGAAGGGCGGAAATACACTATCGGGAGGCAAAAATGCTTAAAAAACCATGAAAAACCCACAAACGGAGGTTTAAATAGTAAATGAACAACTGCCGTTAGATCTTTCCAGTCAACAACCCAGATCTAGGCGACTAATTGCAATTGGCCGAGTAGAGGGGATAGTCTAAAGGCGGGCGCATGACACCGCCAATCAGCGATTGCCGATGATCAGATCGACGTGTCGCATCAGCAGGAGCATATGTTATATATATACAGGCCCAAGGATTAAGTGACTTGTGATTGGGATCTATCTCATTGCCAATATCACATCGACACTATACCAAGGGTCGGGGCCTATGCACATACGTATTTGCGATGTGATAACCAGAGTCGACGGTTATGTAATACAATATTTGATATTATTTGAAGTCCGTGCCCAAGACATTTTTAATGTATTTTCCCGTGTATTTCATTATGTAATGAAATACAAAGGGAAACAGGGACAACGCCAATGCGATATAACCCAGACTCGAAAGGGTTTTGGGAAGCAAAATGGATATATTTTTAAGTCCGCAGAAGGCCCATTTTTAATGTATTTCATATATTATCGTTGTATAAGGAAAATATGAAGGGAGAATTGGGTAGTGTGATTGCAATGAGCCCCAGACCCAAAAGGGTCTGGGAAGTGGAATATATGATATTTGAAGTCTGCCATGGTCGTTTTTCATAAATTTTCAATGATTCGACATATTCCCAATATAAAGGAAAAATAAAAAAACAGGCAGGATTTCGGGTGGGCCGTGGGCGGTAAGTGGTTTAGGCCGAGCTGCGCTCGATGCCATACAGCTACTGCCACGTGTCTAAGACAAGGAGAGAGAAAATCGCCCGATGAATCTAGTACAAAAGAGGTGCCCAAAATGGATCATCACTGTTGGATCTGGGACTCCCAGATCAATGGTGGAGATGTGCTGTCACTATGAAGGTGGACCCAAGAGGAGAATAAGCCATTTCTAAAGATTTCTTAAGTCCGAAAAGGACAGAGGTGGGCGGAATTACACAGTGTTGCTGCATTTTCTGTTTAAAGCAGAAAACAATCATGTATTAACATAAATGGGCCATTTAAAGGATTATAAGGGCCCGAAGATCCATTCCACCATATAACAGAGCCCGGGAGACATATTGCTGGGAAACAAGAGCCTAAAAATGAAAAGAGAAGGGCCACAACACACAACCAAATCAAACAAGATCAGGGAGCATCAACAACACACCTTAGCCGAAGACAACAAAGATCATGGAGTAGACAGTGCAACTATCCAAAACAAATAGAAAGATCAAAGGCCACAACGTAGCTCATTAAAACAAGCATCATGGGCCATCTCTGGCATGAGAGAGCTCCCAGACAGCACAATAGACCATCCAAAATATCTGAATGCGGTTATTCCTCTGTCAGAAGGAGAAAACCTCCAAGCCATGCTTGCCTTCAGGGAATCAAAAAATTAAACAAGACAAATTGATCAATTAAGACCTCTCAAGCCTCAGAACGTTGAGTATCATTGTAAAGGATATAAATATCTAAAAACTAGATGTAACAAGGGTTCAACTTTTGGAGATTATTCCTCCTCTGTTCATTCAAGGTTTTCATCTTAATTATAGCAATATGAGCTTCTTTTGCCATTATATGTTCAATGTCCATTCTCTTTACTATTCCATGCTTGCACTCGAATAATTTGTTCATGTTTTCTTTGTGTATAAGGCCAGATAACTGTCATCTTATCTCTACTTTGATAAACTAGAATTGCAAGCTTCTTTGCTGCCTGTAGCTAGCCATCCATGTGTGGTCATATATGCATATGCCAATATAGTCAGTATTTTCTTTTGCTACTTGTTGCTAGCCATTCATTTATGTTTATGTATGGAATCTGTTGGTATAGTCAGTGTTCTCCATCTATCTACTGAATCTATAAATTATTGAGAACTAGTGATCCAAAGCCTTGTATTGGTGAGAATGTTCATGCATGTCTTGAGTGAGAATAAAGCTGAATGGTTATCTAACTTGATCCAAACCCTCATTTATTCCAATATTTCTGAGAATAGTATTGAAGACTATATGTTACTAGGTATCTCCAATCTACAACCTAGGAGAGTTTCTTGGAGTGATAACAGGTAGATCTCTCAAACCGACACTACATTTACAAAAGTAAGGGCAGACAACCCTATGACTCTATTACAGTTTCACGCTCCGAACCCTCAAATAGCGGAGTCTTTACAATGGACTTAGTCAAAAATTGGGCTTTAAGCCTCAAAACTTGCCTTGGGGGGATCCCGCATCCAACAGGCAGTACCTCTTTGATGGCTTGGAATTTTGGGGGTATACTCTAATCCCTTGTTGGGAAATAATGAATCCTAGAATTCTTCCAGCGTTAACACAAAATACACACTTGAGAGGGTTCAAGTGTAGGTTATATATTTGGAGCACTAGGTGGAGGTCTTCTAAATGGTTGGCGTGGTTCTTGGACTGCACCATGAGATCATCCAGATATGCGAGGATGAGGTGATCTAGATTGTGGAAGATATGTAGTTCATGGCTCACAGGAATGTGGCACCAACGATTTTAAGACCAAAGGGAATGAATTGCTATGCGAATGTCCCCTAAGGGGTAGCGAATGTTGTTTTGTACTGATCTGTATGATGGACTTGAATTTGGTTGTATGCAGAGAACCCATCCATAAATAATAAGGCCTCATGATTGGCGCAAGCATCAATGACTTGATTGATGAATGGTGTTAGGTAATTATCTTTAGCGCATTCTTTGTTTAGATCTCTAAAATCAGTACAAACGTGGATGGTGCCCTATTTTTTCATGATGAGTACATGGTTGGAAACCCAAGATGTGTAAGTAATTGCGTAGATAAATCCAGCTTTGTGAATTTGATCAATTTCTTGCTTAATTGTTGTTGCCTTAGAGGGATGCAATCGACATTTTTTTTTGGCGAAAAGGATGGGAATACAACCATATGTCAATATGATGTTCCACTATGGTGGGACTAAGGCATGGAATCTCTGAGTAGTACCATGCAAAAATATCTCTATATTCTTGGAATACTGATGTGTATGCGTCTATTTCTTTGGGGGAGCATGCTTCCCCCAAGGAGATTTCCTCAGTTCTACTAGGATTGTTTGGAATATTCACCTTAATGGTAGGTGAAATATTTGACATGTTCCCTCTCTCAAATGCATCAAGTGTTGGGATGTGGTTTTTGAACCAATCTACTTTTCCAGGGGGGAGAAAGTCTCTTGTTCCAATGGCGCAAACGTCATGGGTTTTCTTGTTGCTAGGGGCCAATGTTTTTTCATGTAGAAAAAATGAACGATGGTGCATGGTGTCCTAAGGACATTTAGGTTCCATCATGGCCTTGAGAATATCTTCATTTGAGTGGAAAAGATTATCCAAGGTTGAGTGAGAGTGGGCCAAGACTTGAGATGTAGACTTAGTTGTGCTAGTGGACAAGCACGAATATGACTTGTCGGTCGAAGATGTAGAACTCAGATAGGTTAAAAAGTTGCAGATTAGATGGTTTGCATCTTCAGATTTGGTACAACCGTTGAGGTGGAGTTTTCGGTCTCGACACCAAAAAACCGTTGAGGGGACTGCACGAATCATGGTTCCTACAGACGAGGAAATAAATCATAAATGATGTTGTGTGCAATCAACATTGGATGATGGAAGAATCTTAGGTATAAGTGGTTGCAGTTTTTTTGGAGGAAGCTCTCACTCTCTCGTTGGTGTACAGGGGGCTAGAGAAGCTTCTTCTATGGGATGCTGGTGTTTAATTCTAAGCTGCTGAAATATGTGTGACATAGGGTAGGCTTCATTGCTATGAGTAGTATCAGTACAGATTCCACATACTGCTCTCATGGTACCAAGTGTTTGTAAGAGGATGTTCTGTCCTATCATGAAGATACCATGGTTAAGAGAATTATTGAGGTTCCCTCTAGATGGGTGAGTTTGGGAAGTTTGTTGTTGTGTGTTAACGATTCCCTGACGGGGAAAGGGTTCCTGCATGACTGCAATTAATTGGTTGCCTTACCCCTAATTGTCTTTTATCCTTTTCAAATCAAGAAGTTGAGGAAAATAATGGGTATAATGACCATACTCCCTGTAGATAGCGCATGCATGATTAGTCTAGAGACTAGTGTTCTTGCCCTATTTTTGCGAGTTATTATTGGTCGTACCCTAGTTTTGGTTTTGGTTGGGTTTATCCCTTCCGGGTGCCCTTGGGGGTTGCTGCCTCCCCACTGGGTTCTCCCTTTGGCTTATTTTTAGGTTTTTCCCTAACACAATTAGAAGGATTAACCAAATTCGATTGTTCTTCTGATTGATGCGGTGAAGTGAGAGATGGTTGCACTAGATTCACCCGTGCATTATTTTTCTTTGGTAGGATATTCTATTGTGGTGCTAGAAAAGGAGAATATTGGTTCTCTTGTCCCTAGTTAACGTACTGATTTGGGGGAGAAGAAGTATTATCCATACTCTAGGAGAAGTATTGATTTCCCTGAGGGGTATGATATGAGCCTCCTTGCGGGGGTTGGTGTTGGTTAACCCTATTGACTATATTCTACATAGGTGAGGGTTTACCATTATAATACCCTGTATTTTGCAATGGTGGTGTAGCATCATATGATGGGCCATTAACTGGATACGCAGGATATTGATAATCGTTGTTGTGATGTCTTTAGGATAGGGCCCTAATTAGTTTATCAACAATATTGGATGTGCCTGCGATTTCTTTACAAGACTGCACGCGCGGCGTGTCTGGGAGCACGTGATAAATGTACCCAGATTTGTTATAGATAATCTCTAGTTGTTGGGATTTACTAATTGCTTCTTCCTCAGTTTGTGGGAATGTTTTAGCCACACCTTTAGAGATTTCATAGGTGAGGGATCACAAGAAAATATCCAGGATGAATTTATCTTCAAATTCAATTTTGCACAGGCTACGATGTTTCCTCCATTCGTGGATATGATCTGAGATGTGCATAGCTTATGTTTGTTTGAAGTTGGTGAGGAGTTCCCAACCTGAATCATGGCGGAATGGGAGTTGGAAGAAAGTAAGGAAAGCAATAGCTAATGAGCTAAAGGCTCCATGAGACGCATAGGGCTAGTCTATATACCACTTTATGGCGGGCCTTGTTAGGGTGCGTTGAAATAGCCATAATCTAATAATATCTTATGTGATACTATTAGACGAACACCAAAGGTGAAACATCATGACATGGTTCCCTGGGTATTTTCCCTACTTTCCCTCGAACTTTGGAATATATGAAGGGAGCTTTGTGGGCATAACTGGCCAAATTTGGCCATGTTCGATCGAGTCATTGGTTAGCTTGCTTAAATTTGAGAGATTTAATGAAGCTAAGAATTAGATCTGTGCATTACCTGCTGATGAGTCTCATCAATGGGTAAATTATATGGACCTTAATTCCCTCTCCATCTTATTAAAATCAAATTTTCTCACATTTATTTACATGATTTGTTATATTTTTCTTAGTGACAAGGGTAAAGATGAGATGTCATGTCTTTTGGTCTAATGTGCATTAATTGCAGGTTTTTGAACAAATTTTGGCTAATTGAAGTGAAAGAACTCGAAGTAGACAAGCAAGAGGTATTTTAGGAGATTATATCTCTCTCCTTAACTCCTCACTTAGTCAAATATTCCTCCACCAGATCTCATCAGCTCAGAGTTACAAGCAGCTGAGCCATTAAGGTCATTGGTAGCCAAGCCAGTGATAGTTGAAGACTAGTTGATCTCGAGTTGGAAGCCAAGCCTCCCTAAATTTAAGGAAGCTGTTGGTAGCTTCAATTGTATAAATAAGAAGGCCTAATGCCTCATTAAGATTGGAATATTTCTTTTTGTGGCCAAGAGGCACTTTTCAAGCTAAGACATTGTGATTGATAACACTTATGTATTTTTGATCTTTTATTGAAAATGAGAGGCATTCCCTTGATCCAACACTTAGTTGAATAAGAGGGCTAAAGCTCTTGGGTTAGGGCCCAACCCTAGTAGCAAAGATTCCTCTTTTTGTACATATATGCTTAGATTATATTCATAGTTAGTTGCTGAAGTGATTTTGGTTTTGTTAATCTGCAAGTATTTGGGTAATTAATTAGTTTTTTTCCATTTGTGGATAGTTAGATTAGTGGTGTCATAGTGACAATAAATAATTCAGAATTTTTTTTTGAGAATGGATTTCACCTCATCTTCCTTATAGGATCATGACTTGAGGGTTCCATTCATTCACACAGCCAAAAAACAAATTTCTTGTTTGATTACTGCATAATCTAGGGTTTCTTGGTGAATAGATCATTGTATTTGAAGTTTATTAGGACTATTTGTAATTGTCATTTTAATCTCTTGAGTTTTGCTATGGTTTCAAAGCACTTTCATTGATGAACTTAGTGATTAGCTAATAATAACTCTGTTTTCCTCCATTCAATAAATCTTTTCCATGTATAGATGAATTTTTGCATAAAGGAAGATAAGAGTGTATGTTGTTGCAGGGGCTTCCAATTTGTAGGGAGACCTCATCTCATTCACCTTATCCAAGTCCTATCCGCCCATGTTGCCAAAGTCCACTAAACCCTAAATCTGAATTCTTGTTTTGTAAGCAAAGTTGTCATTTCCATTGAGCAAATCCAACCATATTGAAGGATCTGATTGAACCTTGGATAATGTTCACCTCGTCCATGCCTTATTTCCCCATCATACACCTTTCCCACACTTCATTCTATCTTTCCTACCATATTCTAAGATTTTGGCCTCTTTCCTGTAGTAAAACATGGCATCCTGTAGTAGAACTGGGACATCATGTAGTACTACATGAAACCCTGTAACAACCTATTTTAAGCCGGAATTTAGCAAAAATTGTCACCTGAGCTTAGATCAGGCCTCCACTTGGTTTCCATACCCTGGGGAATAGTCCATACCTTTCCCTCCATACCTATCTCCCCCGCCAAAGAACAAGTGAAAACTAGCATTTGCATTCATAAAACTAAACATAAAAAAGGATTTTTCTACAATTTCTACAGAGATCAGGTATCCCCAATGAATATTGCACGCATTGGACCTAAGCTGAACCCCCTCTAAATTGGGTCTCTGCCATGCTCAGGTTTTCTTTATCGTGGGATGATTAAAGGATTTTAAGCTCCCTAGAAAGTCTACAACTATGTTTCAATGGTGAAACATGATCATGGTAGCTTATGGGATGCCTAACCCCAATGGGGTGGCCCCTATGGGGAAATTTAATTTGTTCAAGTTATGGTTGTTTTTAAGGAGGCTTAATGCACTTATGGAGTGACTTTGTAATCCAGAATAGAATAAGTAACCAAAGATCCAAAAAGCTGTATGATTCTTGAGTACAAAGCATATGAAGGCTTAGCGTGTGATGCAAGTGAGCATACAAAGTGTGATAATATATGGATATTGTTGGCATTATGATACAAGTGTTGTCCTTGATGGCAACTCACACAGATGACGGATCATAGTGCATCAGGTCAGTAGCAAAGAGTTGATGATTAGACTACAAAGAATGAAGAAAGAAGAGTATATATGCAGGTTCACTATATACCAAGTCGCGTACATATGCAGGTTATATGCAGGTTCACTATGTACCAAGTCGCGTATATATGAAGGTTCGCTATATACCAAGTAGGATATACACACAGGTTCACTATATACAAAGGGGTATATACACGTAGGATTTCTGATCAAAAGTCGTGTATGCGTATGCACGTACTTTCACGCACAGAAAAGCACGTACATGTGAGAAAGCTTATTTTTGGGTCCGTGGTATTTAGACCTATGGTTGTCGTCCTTGGTATTGCGTCTGAAGTGTTGAACCCAGGTATTGGGTCCCTAGTATTGGTTCTAAATGGTTTTGGACCATGGTATTGAGTAAGGCCTAAGACTATAAAAGGAGAAGAAGATCATTAGGCAAATGTATTGAGAAAGTCTTGAATATCTGATGAAGTATGAGATCTAGTACGCAGGTTATGGGTTCATGAAGCTTTACTTGATCTGAGCTAAGGAGGAATCTCATCGGTAGATGGAGAAACAGATCTAAGGATAGATCGGGATCTAATGGCTTGGAATGAATAATCTCTATATGGTTTGATCATGTTTATTCTAGATCTGTATACTGACACATGTAATGTTCTGATCTGGGTATAACTTAAGTTTGAAATAGTTGCAACTCATGAATGAATATTTATAGATGTATATGCTGGTTGACTATGATAGAAGCGCGTACATACGCAGGTTAGATACATCTAAGTAGCGTATATCATATAAGCTATGATGTTGAAGTTACAAGTGGTTCTGGTTGTTGATGACTGTTTACTGGTGTCAGTATTCTGCATATTCAGTTTGGTTGATTGTGTTTAGCTTCAGTGTTGATGGATGAGATCTAATATAGATCAGGATCATAATGACTTATCTTTATGTGATTTGATGGACTAGATCTGGTTGCTAACATATGTATTATCCTTGTATATGAAATGATCTGGGTATGTCTGAAGTCAGGAAATGTAGCGAAGGTATAAGCAAGTAATTAATGACATATACGCTGGTTCGCTTTGGTGAAGTTGCGTATACACGCTGGTTTGGCACTTCCAAGTAGAGTATGCACTCTGATGCATGATTTTGATGATACAGTTGGTTCTCAATATTGTTGCAGAGTTCAGTGTTCTGCTCTGTGTTCTGGTGACTGCATTTTGTTGACAGAGTTTCAGTGATTCAGTATTAGGTGATTCAGAGATTGATGATGCTAGTGTTGATTGATTATGTACTTCAATGATATTGATGGGTCCAGTATGAAAATTGGATGAAACGTGGCCTTCAGATTATGGTATTGCGCTTCAGGAGTATCCAGTCTGAAAATTTATGAAACGTGGTACCTGGAGGAAGAAAGAGAAGGTTGTAGCCTTCTGTAGGTCGGCACCTATGTACTAGTACATCAGCTAGTACAAGAGCTAAGGGGGTTGTAGCTCCCTTCCAGGAGAGTCTGGAGAACGAGAGAAGGTTGTAGCCTTCTTCAGGTAGAAGCCTGTGTATTGGTATAAGACTGTACCCATACAAAACTATTGTAAAAAGAAGTTTCTTATTAAAAAGAAGATTGAGACAACTTGTAGCAGGTGGTTTTCACCCACATTGGGTTTCCAGCTTACATCATGGTGTTCATGTGTGCTTCTTGTGTGTGATGATCTGGTTTATTTTACTGCTCCTGTTTACTGTTCATATGGTTAATAATGTTCTGACGCACTCATTAAGGATCAACTAACTGAATCATAAGTTTACTGGATATACGCTTGTTGCATTACACACAGTTGCGTATACACGGGGTTTGCCTTAACTGAAGTAGCGTATATGAATCTTAATATGGAAATGAAAAATTTATATTGGATTTGATAATACTGATTCACCACCCCCCCCCTCTCAGTATTATTTCCAACAGATATACGATGATCCTTTTCAAAATCCTTCTAATTACACTAAGTGTTGGTTGTTCCTTGCATGGAAAAAAAGAAAATTGTTTGTGGATTATGGGCCACTTACATTTTTCCTATTAAACTATGTGGAGTTTAATAAGGGAGATGGAAATTCAAATGTTTTAAAGAAAGTTTTCATATTCAATCCTAGGTTCATTTAGGAGATGTAAATGAGGCATATATTACTTACTTTCTCTAATAACATTTGCTCCTAGTCCCAAAAAATTCTTTGGTTAGTAGTAAGATTCGTGGATAATGGGCCACTTATTTGCTTCAATAATTAAGCTAATATGATTTGTAGAAATTTAAGCAAAATAGTTTGAAAACATATCTAGATTTTGGCCACTTACTTTCCTCCCTAATTAAGCTATGTGGATATTTAATAGCACAACATATTAAGCTATCGAAGATCATATACATTAAAGGAAAGGATAAGTGGGTTGCATATGCTCTTAGCAGGAAGGTACAGGTGAATCATATAGAAGCTATGAGCTCTTATGGGACAAAGTTACAGGATAGGATGTTACAGGCAAGACCATGAGATGACAGGTATATGGAGATTATGCATAGGTTACAACAGAATATATGTACATGTACAAGAATATGTACATACAAGTTTAGGTACAGGTGCAGGTGATCAGGATGTAGACTATCATCTCACGATAGATGGTTTGGTGAGATTCAGGGACATGATCTATGTGTGGGATTATAGTGAGCTCAAGAAGCTTATGTTGATGGAGTTTCACTTCAAACCATACTTGGGTCACCTAGGATATCAAAAGACATCTACTGTGGTGAATAAATTCTACTATTGGCCGAATTTGAAGAAGGAAGTGGTAGAGTTCATGGCTAGATGTTTAGATTATCAGTAGGTAAGGGCAGAATGTAAGAATCCAGGTGGTCTACTACAACCTGTTTCGATTTCGAAATGGAAATGGGAGGTCATTTCCATGGATTTAATTACAAGTCTTGTAAGGACAGTGAAACAACATGATTCTATTATGGTTGTGGTCGATAGGTTGAGCAAGGTAGCTCACTTCATTCCAATGAAGACTACATATTTAAAAAGTGAGGTGGCACAAGTTTTCATTAGGGAGATCATGAGATTCAATGGTGTTCCGAAGAAGATCGTGTTGGACAGGGATGCAAAGTTCATTTTCAAGTTTTGGAAGGAGCTATTTTCAGGTTTGGGTACAAATTTTGCCTTAAGTACAACATAGCATCTGCAGACAGATGGACAGATAAAGAGGGTCAACTGTCAACATGATTTTGGAGGATATGCTAAGGATGTATGTGATGCACCAACAAACAAGATGGGAGGAGTATCTTCCATTGTTTGAGTTTGCATACAACAACGATTATCAGGAGTTATTGAGGACGAGTCCTTTCGGGGCACTGTATGGGTGAAGCTATAATACTCCCATCAGCTGGAGTGATCCAGTGAACAGGGTACTTATTGGACCAGATATGTTGGCAGACATGGAACAAGAAAAGAAGGTTATAAATAAGAATATAAAGGAAAGAAATGATATATAAAATAGTTATACGAACCAATACAAGGCATTAAGGGAGTTTTAGGTCGAGGATCATGTGCCTTTGCGCATCAAGCCCAAGAAGAGCTCTTTGAGGATTGGATCATGTGCCAAGTTGGAACCACAATATTGTAGTCTTTTTGAGATCCTTTAGAGGATTGGACCAATGGCCTATCGACTTACACTGCCTCCAACAGTGAAAGTCCGTGATGTTTTCAATGTTTCATTGTGGAAGAGGTATATAAAGGATGCTGATCATGTTATTGATTTGTTTGTATTGCAAGTGGAACATGAAGGATAATTCCAACCCGAGCCTAAATGCATATTGTAGTGAAAGTAGCTCATGCTCAAGAGCAAAGCCATAGAGCAAGTTAAAGTTCAGTAGAAGTACTTTTTTCCTGAAGAAGATACATGGGAGATGCTAGATCAAATGTGGGCCATGTATCCTTCTTCATTTGCCGGTGGAGGAAAAGTAGTTTTGGTTTGATGTTTGGTATATGTTTGGCATATTTTTTTATGATGTTTTCATATATATACATATGTATATGGATGTAAATACCACCATGAGATAAGTTATAAAGCTCCAATAAGCGGTATGGTTGTTATATTTTCATGTTGTCATGATGATTTTCTTTTGAGCAGGTTATTCATTCTAAATACTACAATGAGCTAAGTTATAAAGCTCCATGGGTAGTATTGTTTTATTTTCAGTAGTTTTCTGAGGTCTTTGTGTGGTTTAACACTGAGGAAAGTGTTCCCACAAGGGATAGGGGTTTGTAACAACCCCTAGTTAAAAGTTCATGTAATAAAATTTAAGAAAGGAAAAATAAGACCACGGTAAAAGGACACTTATTCCAAGCTGAATGTTGGGCAAATATATCCTAATGGGCACCATTGGATGTGTTTATGGCTAAAGGAAATTGGCAAAGGCAATGGATAAGGCATTAAAAATGGAAAAATGGCATTTTTGACACATTTATTTATGAAAATAAAGGAAAATAGGAGAAAACGAGGTGAAAGGTCACAAGTTGCATGTGAGGAGGAAATTGAAGGAAAATAATGGAAAATGAAGAAAATAGAGGCCTCATTAATAAAAAGGTTTATGAGGATCAGTTGGTACCTTTTTCCAATTCAGTTTTGGATCTCTCTCATTATTCTCTCTCTCTCACACTCTTGGACACTTGAGTTTTCTTGGAGCATTCTAGATTTGGAGCAAGGAAAGGAATAGAAAGCAAAGAAAGGACAAGGAATGGAAGGAAAACAAAGATCAAGCAAGGAAGAGTGGGATCAAGTATCTTCAACATGAATACTTGCAGGTAACATATTGCATGTGTGATTTCCTAGTTGGTTTTGACATGCATGGCTTTTCATGTTGGTATATGGCTCTCTTGCTATTAGTGACATGGTTTTGTCTGGTTATGACAATGATTTTCAACCTTGCCTTTCCTTTTTCTAGATAGCCATGGTGTGATGGGATTGTTTCTTGGTTTTGAGCTTTGGAATTGCTAGATGGTTTCAGAATCAGGGGCGAAGGTGTTCTCAATAAAATTCCCAAAGGCCTAGGAATCCCTTGACTGGTTTTGGCAGGATACACGGTAAATCCTGAGGGTGGAGTCTCGGTTTAGGGCCTAGTTATTCGGTGTGGATTGCGGTAAAGCCTGAGAGATTGGTGTCTCAGTTTAAAGCCTAATGATCTAACGTGGATTGAGGTAAAGCCTCAGAGACAGGGAGACAAAAAAATCCTCAAGGGTAGTGATGGAGTCTGGAGGCATTCCAAGATTAATTTGGTTTTGTGATCTTGGTGTTAGTTTTGGTGAGATCACATTTTGGTGAGGGTAGAGGTGGTCTAACCTCTGGATTCCCTTGGTTTTTTTTGGATTGGTTTATCTATGATATCCCAGATTCATGCTTGGAATATGACATGGGGGTGACTGGATGAAAGAAAGATTTGGTTCAACCTCTACGGTAGTGTGGTATGTGGAAGTCCCAAACCTGGTCAACTTTGCCTGTGTTTAATAAAAGCTAAGTTCTGTTGTTGTTGTACTTGTTAATATGTGGCCTTAATAGATATTATCTCATTGTTATTTTCATGGTTTAATGTTGGTTATAAGTATGGTTATATGACTAATTATGGTCATGGTTAATTCATGTATTTACTTGTAACTGAAAGCGTAATGGATGCAAGAACTAATTGATGTCAAAACAGTTAAGGGAAGAGGGTGGTGATCCTTCTTGTCAAGTCTCATATGAGTTATTAGTCTTTTATGCTCTATCTTGTATTTATTTCTTGTACAGTGCATTGATGGCAAGTGTTTGACAAAATTATAGTCCCAGTTGGGGATGGTTAGGCCTAATCTCGGAGTTAGTTTTTGATTTGTAAGTCCTTTCATCATGTAATTTATGGATTCTGAAAGTGTCATTGAGTTTTGGGCAGTGACTTGGGCACTGGGGCTGAAAAGGTGACTCAAATCCCAGAGACGTAGGCGTAACTCTAGGAAAAAAAGTCCATAAATGCATGCATACCTATGTTGTGGGAGTGTTTGGAGCCTTTTGGATGCATGCTTATCCATATCAAGGGAGCGTTTTAGATTTAATGGTATAAAAACTCAGTGGGACCCAGGGGTTGGTTACCGAAGTGGTTGGGATGGTTGCTGGGAGTCCTGTTGCTGATATGGAAGGTTTTTATGGTGTGTTTCCATCGGTTCCACGGTTCCACTTCCTTAATGTGACTTAGGAGGTCATCACAGTAACTTTTCATCACATGTTTCCCCCGTTTGGCAGTTACTTGGGTAAATGTGGGTGGAGGGTGTTATAGGAACAAATTTGGATTTCTAGCATAGTTGGGCAAGGCTTAGATCTATAGCCATTGTGAAGAATGCTCCCTCAGTTTCCAAACCAATTCATAGAGCAACATAGTTTAGAAATTGGTGCTTCTTATGTTAAGATATTCCTTAGAGGGCACAGATGGAAGTCTTAAGATCAAATGAACTTGGAGAAGTCATGCCACTAGGTATTCAACCTAGATTCACCCAATAATAGTTGGACATATTACCTTATGGATGATTAGAAGTAGCATCCTTTCGTGGATAAAATTTGGGTCACAAGGACTTGTACCTTGTATCTACATCTTGCTTAATTCGTATGCCCATACTTTCATTTATTAGATAGCTCATATATTAGGAAAATAATGTCGTAGCCATAAAAAATACACCCTAAGAGATTCTTGAGTTAGTGAAGCTTGTATCAGTCTTCTTAAGATAATTTTGCATTTGAGGGAGGCCTCTCGCCCCCCTGTATCAACACTTATGTACATCGACCCTATTCCACATAAATGTTAGCTCTGAGGTATACTATGTAATATCGACACTCTAATTACCTTTTTGCAACTAATATAGTTTAATTTTGGATCCCTGTACTTTCTCACTAGCATATAAGGAAACTCAGCCCAGTGTTGGCCTTGTCTTCTAGCCATCACAAGGGACTCGACCTTATTTATCGGCCTGTAAGTAATAACTTAGCCATAACCATAGAAAATAATGACCAAAACACAACCCCAAAATCCCTGGTTAAGAATTCAATTAGGTTGGATTGCAAGCAAAGATAAATTCACCCTTTTTCCATTCAAATGCTCTTTAACCTTGTTATTGAATTCCACCCAGCTTTGATACAATTTTGAATTTTTTCTAGCACATAACATAACAATGAAATTAAAACTTTAACTTATCATTATTAGGATTCATATAACATTTTTACAATATCATTATGTAGTTTATAAAATTTACCATAAAAACATGAAAAGAGCAGTGAAACATAACCATGACACAAGAGACAAAGAAATTAGGCTTGAGGACAGGGAAAAACCCATAAGGGGAAAACCGAGAAAATACTTCCTTATGAGAGAGAGAGACAGAGAGAGAGAGTTCTAGATTCATCAATATATCAGAGGCACTAACAAGATGATCATGGTCAAGTGGCAAGACAAAAACCAAGCCTTCCTTCAAGCTGCTGAAACTTCAACCTCCTCCTAAAATTTCGGCCCTCGTTTTCCTTCTGAAATTCATTGGATCAGACATACACATGATGAATGTGATATGTGTAAATGGTGGAGGATGTCTCTCGTATATATATAATTTCAAGAGGGTCTAATGGGTGCATCAAATGGGCCAACTGACCTAAAATTATTATGAGGTTGACTTATATATTTTGGAGAGAAATTATAAATCTAAATTTGCAATTTAATTTCCTTTTCTTCCTTTTATTTTTTCATTTATGGAAATGTTGACCATGGCCACAATTTTCAACATTTCATGTGCTGTCGGGGTTGGGACTGATGGAACAAAGCACTAGAGCCGAAAGGTTCTGATTATAGGTAAGGGCCGACTCCTGCAATACAATCTTTGATACAAAGCATTGTACAAACTCATACAGGGCCCTAATCAGGGGCCACACTCGAATTCTCCAAAGAACTTTCACCTCGTCATCTAAGTTCCAATTATTTCAAACTTCATGCCAACACTTGGAAAAATAAAGGAAACCCTTGTAAACTTATAATATCTCCGCTTTATGTTTTGTGCTTGAATTCAACACAACATTGAATGTACTACAACATAAATAGAACTGTATTCGAAATGCGATGGCCCTATTGTGCCTGTATATGAAACTTAAACAAAGGTATGAACAAATAAATATATCATAACATTGGAAGAGAAATTGAATTAAACAAAGGCAAAATCTTCCAGAATACATAGAAAAACACATAATTACACACCCACCCTCTATGATTCTCCAAACTATTTGAACTATCTGAACCCCCTCTTTGAGCTACATAATATATTATAATACAAATTAAAATTAGCTCAAATCCAATAATTGTGGATCTAATTTCTAAATCTAGAAAATATCCAAATAATAAAATGGTTACAATATCTCTCAAAATTAGCTATAACAAATTTCTATTCTATGCAAATACATAATAATTCTAACTAAATACTAATTCTTCTAATTATTTCAAACAATTTAAATAAATTCAGGAAACCCATTTTGTTTAGTAAATGAATTTTGGTCATCATGATCAAAATGAGTTTGGTGATGGTGATGCTACTTCATCATTTTGGCTAGAATTTGGAGTAAGGAAAAGGTTGCTCCTAATGAGGAAATGACTAATTGTTTCAAACTAGTAATAGGTCCAATCTCTTTATTGAAGCGCTCCTTAAATCATCCTCCCATACAAACAAAGAAACATAATGTTCCTCCTTTTTTGCTAACTTTTTAAATTTACAACAAGAATGTGCATAGTTGTATGGTTGACTCTATAGCTTCCTCTAACTTCATGCCCCTCTCTATTTGTAAGAAAATTAATGCAAATTTGAAGCCATCTGAAATTATTATTTCTCAAATTGATCATACGAATGTGAAATTTACAACAAAAAAAGCTAGTGTGCTCAATAGACTGTTTTCTAATCATAGGGTTCATCAGGTAATAGATATTGTTGTTACCGACATACAAAAAGCTTATGGTATGTTTTTAAGTAGGGATTGTTCACAACACATGAATGGTTACTTTGTTACAAATTGGTCCCATTTATGGCTGCCTTGGAATGGCCAACCTAACAAAATAAGGACCAATAGGAAGCATTATTTGAATATATTGTTACTGACCTAAATGATCCTAATAAACCATTCTTAATAAATGATTCCCTTTTGGGAAATTTCAGCACTAAAACTTTTTTTGAAAACATTACTATTGAAATTTCTCCTTTTTTCAGATTCACAACCACAATATGAACTCACATCTTGTGCCAAGTTGGTAGTGCCAAATAATACTTTAATGGATGTTAATGTTGTAAGGAATAATGCAAATGATGAACCATGGTCATTGTATTTTGATGGATCCAAATCCAAAGAGGGTGTTGGTGCTGGTTGTTTGTTGCTTTATCATAATAGAAATAAGATGTTTATTGCATATATATTAGAATTAAATTGTACAAATAATATTGCAGAGTATGAAGCTTTTATTCAGGGACTCAAAAAGGCCATTGATCTTGATGTTAAATTGTTGACTTTCTTTGGAAACTTTGAAATCATAGTTACATAGGTATGGAATTCTATTCATTGTGTTTCTACTCATTTAAAGAATGATCAAACTGAGGTATGGAATTTGATGTCTAACTTTATAGCTTCTAATATCGATTCCATTCCCATATCTAGTAATCAAGAAGCATTTTTTTTTTACCAAATGTTGCATCTAGATTAATACATGTTGAAGGAATTACACTTGATTCATTTTCCATTCAGTCAATTTTTAGACCATTTTTTCCTAATTTGTTACTAGTTGGTGTGTGTTTAATTATGACCATCATATTATTGATTTTATCAATATGGGAGACAATTTTCAAGACACAATAATTGATGAGATCACCCACGAAGAAAATCTTCGATTTTTTTTAGAAATACACAAGCATTAGTGAGTGGAAGATACATTCAATTTGGTAAAATCTACTCCAAAATATGTTGTAAGGTTAGAAACATTTAATGATATTCATGATAAATTTAAAGGGGTTGTTATTTGTAAAACCAATTACTCCTCTATGTGATATGAAACTATCAATCTAGGAACTGAATCTAATCCACAAGACATAAATTTAGGGACAAATTGTATTGAAAAAAAGAAAAATTAGATTTCATCTGATTGTTCAAGGTATACAAAGGTGTGTTCACTTGGATGTATGATGATTTAAAAACTTTCGATTCTGATACAATGAAACATGTAATTCTAATGAAACCAAAAAAAAAATTCAATAGAAACATAGAAAAATGCATCCTAGCAACAACCAAGTTATGGTCTCTCTTGCAGATAAAATTAAGAGTACCTTTAGAACTCCAAGGGGAAATTTTTCCTATAGGAATATGCCTTTTAGGCTAATTAATGTTAGGGCCAACTTCCAGAGAGAAGTGGGCATTTCTTTCTGTGGTTTGATAAATGAGTTGATTGTCATTTATTCAGATGATGTCACTGTGTACTCTAAAACGAGATTTGATAACCTATCACATATAAGAAATGTATTCAAACAATGTAAGAAACCTGTCAAATCCCTTAATCCCAATAAGTCCATATTTGTCGTTACCAAGGGTATCTTATTGGGACAGGGTCCCCTGGGGTCAATTTTGGGAAAATAACTTTTGTTATTGTAAAGTCTCCGCATTTTGAGGAGCAGAGCGCGAAGGTCGTTAGGAGTCAAAGGGGATTTAGGAAGGTTAAAACCCCTTAGTTTGTTAAGAGTCAAGTTGTTTTATGTCCCGCCTATGTTTCGCGGACCATGGTATTGTAAAAGAAGATGGTATAAAAAGGAGTCATAGGAAGTCATATGAGATCAATCATATGGGAAAGGATGAATTTGTAAGTAAGTGATCTAAGTTAGAGAGTCTGTTTTTGGTACTTAGGCGAAAGGGAGGCTCCCGCAACTGCGTGGGCGAGGACCTTGGTAAGTCCATAGCTGAGTGTGTGGGCCCTTGCAGCTGTGTGCATTGGGAAGGAAGAGTCTGTAATAGAATATTTGAGTATAATAAAGATTATTTTAGAGCAAAATCTGCGTATCTACGTGTTTATGTTTACTTCTGTAACCATTGTGAATTCGCTATGTTTATTGTATTTATCTTAAGGAACACTCAATGAATGCACAGAATGGGTAGATCTGTTAGTTTATTTGATGTTATGAATGTTTAAAGCAATCAACGTAGAGTTAGAACCTGTTATCTTATTGTGATTCCCATGGTTTCAGGACTAGAGTTCGCGAAGGTTTGTGTAAATCCCTAGAGTGACAGGAACACATCACATATACCTATGGATGCAGAAGCCTGGTTTTGTCATACCCGAATACTACTCTGGTGAGAATACAGCCTGCGCTACGCGGGTTGTTTCCGAAAGGGCCGACAGTGTAGGGTTTTGTTGGTTGGTGCAAATAACTTTGAATCTGGGTCTAGACACCCTCAAGCCAAAAAATGGTTTTGTTGCTGGGATTAGGATCTATCTGAGGAATGTTTGATGTTGAATAAATGATTTCCAACTAAGAAGGAGATCGAAAAGTGGATAGAACAAAAGCTGCACGAATTTGCAGCCCAGGAAAACAGGAATCCACACCTATCAAAAGAAGAGTGGTTGAATAGATACCAATATACAGACGGACACACAATTTTCTTCTCCTCTTTTCCTTGCGAATTACACGAATGGTTGTCTAAATTGGTGGACATTCAAGGTATGTGGAAGTTGGAAAACCCTATTGTCTGGACTCCAAAACTGGTGAAGCGTCTGGAAGCTTCAGAAAAAAATATCGCGAGGGTTGTCGATTACTAGATCGAGAACATTCTGGGTGGGTTCATTACTGAGTTTGCGATTGATACATTTGTCATTTATAGCGAAGTTGAACATCGGATTTTAAAGGGACCAGGAGATAAGTATCTGAAGTCCTTGAAAACTTGGATTAAAATACTCTTGTGTGAGAAATATGTTATGCCATTGAATTAATGTTTGGGACTACACGAAGTGGAAAACGGTTCAGAAGGAGTCTAGATTCAGGTGCTGAATACAATACTCTGTTGGGAGTGTCTGATACACCTCGAGGTGTGCTACAGATGACAAGTCAGGATATCACGGGAATACACCTCACACACCTACACCACTGCCTCCACCCAAACCTCCACTATTTAACATGGAAAATGAGATGAAGATGCCCGCATTTAAGGGTCTGGGAACTGAAGACCCTGAACAATTTTGGTTTGTAGCTAATGCTATGTGGAGGTCACAAAAGATCATAGATGATGACTTGAAGAAGGGACAACTGGTCACAACACTAGAGGACAGAGCATTAAGTTGGTATGTTAAGTATTGTTCAACTCATTCAATTTTGACTTTGAAGAAAACACATGAAGCGCTAAAGAACAAATTTAAGAAGCCTAAGTTGCAAGCCCAGTTAATGATGGAGGTAAAAGAGATCCAACAGAAGGTGAATGAGTCCGCATGGGACTTTGATCAGAGTTTGAAGTGTCTGCTCCAGTAGGCTAATATGCAGATCATGGATGACCAACAGAGGGATTGGTATATCACTTTGCTATTACCTCATCTAAGATTTCCACTATCACAACAGAAAATTGGGATGCATGCTGAGACATTATAGGTTGCTATGAGGTTGGAAGCCCCACCCATTTAGGATACAAATCTAGGGGTGAAACAAATTCAATCACAATTGGCTAGCTTGCATATGGAATTCAAAGCCTCAAAAAGGGAAAGGAAGTCCAGAATGAGGTCAATACAGAGGTCTAGTGTGTGAAATGTAAAGGCCATGGTCATGACAAGGACCATTGACCATGTATCAGAATTATCTTATTGGGTGAGGTCCTGTCCCCCTGAAGACATAAAACACCATTGGGTCAAGCACAAGAGTAGTACCATGGTGCATTATTTGTCAGGTTATAGGACAACATGCAACAAATAATTGTCATCTACTACAGAAGTTTGTACAGATTGCCCAACATTTGTTTTGTAATTCTTCAAGTTTGTAGGTCATGATGAGTGTCATTGTCGAAGTTATGAATTAATGATGGACAAAACCCCTACATATAGAATGCAGACAAAGGCTCATCCTCAACAAGATCAAGGCAAAACTGTGGTGCGTGGAGGGTTCCAAGGCCAAGGAAGAGGACGAGGAGGAGGAGCTAGATGCGGTCTTGGCCAGATCATCTGTTACAATTGTGGAGAACCGGGTCACTTTGTGTGGGATTTTCAGAATTCAACACACCCTTCTTGTCAATATTGTTGACAGTTTGATCATGTCATAAAAGATTTCCCAGTGATCATCCCGGAGATGTAAGAAAAGAACATGCATGCCTAGGAGCCTACGCAGAACATCTAGATGATGAGGTTAGAGCCTCATGAAGACGAAGCCAATGTAAATATTGTTACGTGAAGTGATATAGCTACCAGAGAGGATAAGGGGAAATAACCAGAAGCAAATGGGTGGGTACGCAAGGCTGCTGATAAAGAAGCTAGATTCGATTTGGGTAAGGTGAAGGAGAATTTTATGGAGGAAAAGAAGATCTTCGCGGAAGCTTCTACCTCAGGGACCCAAGGTACACACAAAGAGAGGTATGAAGGAGTCAGTACTGTGCAAGAAACAAACCCCTCCTTGTTAGCATCATTTTTAAAAACTTGCATGAAGCTCTCATTGGATAAGAAGACAGTTGAGGGGCTACAAGAACTGATAGATAACTATACTGGCAAGAATAAACCCCTGCTCGAGCAACGCGCAGTACAGAAGGTAGGAAAAATTAAGAAAATAACTAGTTGCGAGATGGGACTGACTGCACAAATCAAAGAAATCGAGATGGACTAGGTAATCCTTGATTTAGGGTTTGAGGCAAACATTTTTCCAAAACACACTTGGGGGAGAATGGGTAGACCCGCGTTATAATGGTCCTCGATCCAGCTGAGAATGGTGAATAAAAAAAAAAAAGATTATTCCTATGGGGCACCTACATGGGGTGACAATGAATATTGAAGGGGTGCACGCCATAGCCTATTTTGAAGTGATTGAAAAAGTGGATGAATGTAAACCATACCTAGCGCTGCTTGGCATTGATTGGGAATTTGATATGAATTCGATCATCAACCTCAAGAAGCATATCATGACAATCGAGAAGAAGGAAATAAGGGTTATTATTCCAATGGATCTGACTGAAGGAACGCGATATACTGAACCGGTCCGATATTATGAGGAGGAGGACGACATTGATCAAATTTACAAGCTCATTGTGTGGGATGAGGATTCGATTAACCCTACTACGGATGTGCATATCACTTGGGAAAGAGACAACTACTACAATTTAGATTCTGATGAGGAGCTTGAGCATTGGCAGAACCGATTGAATGAAGTATCGCCACTGCATTACAAGAGGATTACCAAGTCACTCCAATGTATATCCACTGAAGTATACAACTTATCGTATTATGATGGTTTAGAGGATGTCAATTTATTTTTGGATAAATTTGAGAGGGATGTACTAGAGGAACATCGGTTCAAAGCATTAGACATTACACTGCAAGCTATGTCTACCCAATGGTGGGGCACACATAAGAACAATTTGAAGGATGATGAAGTTGAGGTTTGGGTACACCAATACCTACATTGCAGAGAAATATATAGGGAAGGACGATCCGTGTGAGCATCTAGCTCAATGGATGAAATCACGGGGGAAAAACCAGAACCAGAATGGGTTCATATATTCTGCCACACTTTGGATATGATTCTGATGAACTGGTATCTAGAAACGGAGCTGTGACATGGAACTGCAGAATGGGATGTTATGAAGGAATTTTTCCTACTAACTTTCTGTTTTGAGGATAGATTTGAGTGTATTGATGAAGCACTATAGGAGATCAAATATGCAATATTCAAAATGCCTAAAGAACTTGTTGAATGGATAATACCAGATTAGAGTACACAGATGCGCCATGTGCTCAAATGCTACAATGTGACCACTGAGTATGACGAAAAAGATCCTAGGAACATCCATATTCCCGAGTTCGAAGGACAGTGCAAAGTCAAGGGGCCTAAGGCAGAAGTCCTTGATATCTGAGAACCTCTGAAGACCAAGCAGGTGAATATTGGATTGAAAGCACAACCTAAGTCTGCAAACATAGGCAACTATTGGGACGAAGACACAGTAGACAAAATCATGGAGCTATTGCAAGAGTATCATGACTTGTTTCCCACCAATTTCTTTGATCTAAAGAGGATAGTAGGGGATATGGGTGTTATGAAGATCACTTTGAAGTCAGATGTGAAGCCAGTGAAGCAGCACCGCTACTGATTGAATCCTAAGTACAAGGAAAATGTGCGTGACGAATTGGATAAGATGCTTGCATCCAGGATTATTGAGCCTATCGAGGAATCATGCTGGATTAGTCCTATGGTGGTTCAAGAAAAGAAGACCAAGGGTGAGATTCATATACAAATATGCATTTTGGATGTAAGAATGCCCCTACAATCTTCTCTAGGGTGGTATTCGCCGCTTTCAAAGAATTTATCCACAAGTTTTTGGAGGTTTAATTTGACGACTAGACAATGTTTGGATTAGTAAAGCGACATGTTTCTAGTCTACACCTCATGTCAGATGATTTTTAGAAGTATCAGATAGCCCTTAATATGAAGAAATGCATATATTCTATGTACCCTATGGGATACTCTTGGACCATTTTGTTTGCAAGCACGGATTGATGGTAGGCTCTACCAAAATTGCAGTAATTATCAATTTGGATCCACTAAAGAATGTTAAACATCTTCACGTGACATTGGGTCATACAGGATATTATAGGAAGTTTATCAAAGTGTATGTGTAGATCACTGTGCCCATGGAAAAAATTCTGAAGAAGGATGCGACATTTTGTTGGGACGAGGATTTCCAAAAGAGTTTGGATGTCTTGAAGGAAAAAATGGTCACCACACCCATTCTAGTGTTCGTCAATTGGAAGAAGGAATTCCACGTCCATGTAGATACTTCTTGCATAGCATTAGGAGTTTTACTGAACCAACGAGGCGAAGGAGATATCAACCATTCGATAGAGTTTGGAAGTAGAAAGTTGTCAAAGGCGGAAAATAATTATTCAACCACAGATCGCAAAGGTTTAGAAATGGTGTATATGTAGCAAAAATTCAGGCACTATTTGTTGGGTGCACACTTCAAGATGTATACAAACCATTCTGCTCTGAAATACTTGGTCAACAAGCCTGTGTTGGGGGGTGGGATTTGTAGATGGTTGCTGCTCTTCCAAGAATATGACTTTGAATTAATTGTGAAGCTAGGGTGACTGAATGCTGTACGAGATCACCTCTCACAGCTTGAGAATGGTGACAAACCTAAAAATATATAGGAAGGATTGCTTGATGCACAACTCTTTATTGTTCGCATCGCAATTGACCATTTCACAAACATAATCCAACTCTTATCTACAGGTACAATTCCTGAAGGGTATTCGACACAAAAAAGAAATAATTGGTGGTGTGGGCTGTAGATTTCTCCATTATCACTGGACACTTATATAAAATGGGATTCGATGAAATACTGCGTAGGTATGTCCCGGTGTACGTTTTAGCACTTGAAATTTCACCTCAGGTTGAAAAAGGCAAACCTCAAGGCAACATCAAACCGTTTAGCCTCGTAGCTAGCCCTACGGGGCAGGAGAAGGCTCTCTCCGGTCAATCTCAGTAAAATCTCCAATAGATGAGATGACCAATAGGGTAACATTGATTTTAGGCTAGTAAACTGATCAAAAGGGTTGATTTGGGGTTTTTAGGGTTTTTGGTGGCAAATTGAGGGGATGGCAATTTTGGGTGCGGGGATTGGACACAGTTTCTGCAGGGGGTTCTTTGGGGCGAGGTAGGAGACAGTATTGATGCCTTTGATTGAGGTAGATGATTAGAAATGATAGATGAGGAGTTAAGGAGAGCAAACAATAACTTTTAATTCTCCTTAAACAGTAGAAAACATTGAACTTAAACAAACTTAAAAGCAGAGCATGACAATCATGAATTCTTACTTTAACACTTCGTTTGCTTAATGTGCAGAAGGAAAAGAAAGGAAATGATTCACATAACACACTTACAGGTACATAGAGAAACACACCATCAATACATGTAACCACAAGAATCCCAAAAAAGACTGCAAAACCCTGGTCTTCCTTAGCCAAAAATTGCAGAGATACAGTGAAATAATACAATGATA